>LT669793.1:28256267-28471954 GCA_900128785.1 Arabis alpina | reverse complement strand
CTATCTTTTGGGGCAGACCTTGTTTAGATCTGTGAAATCTACGCAAGTCTGCCACTTGCCGTTTTTCTTCTTGACCACGACTGGATTTGCCAGCCAATTGGGGTATTTGACTTCCATTATTGATCCCACTTTCAAGAGTCTCTCGACTTCGTCGTTAACTACCTTTGCTCTTTCAGGTCCTAGTTTCCTTCGTTTCTGCTTAATTTGTTTGAATGACGGATCGACATTCAATTCGTGGCAGGCCACGTCGATATCGATACCGGGCATGTCATCGGCTGCCCAAGCGAAGGTGCCTATGTTCTGCTTCAGAAACGTGACTAGTCTCTTCTTGATTGTAATGTTCAAATTAGCGCCGATCTCGACGCATCGTTCTGGATTCTCGTCATCGATGCAAACCGACACAAATGGTTCGCAGGCAGGCACCGCTCTCAACTCGCGGTCCTCCTCGATCTGTAATTGCTACAACTTCTCGGAAATCTCCTTGACGGGATCTCTGTTTTTCTTCATCTTCTTTCGAAATCTCCTCTCGGTTTTGACCTTGTCCTCGTCATGGGCCCAAATCCGAGAGCTCGTCTTCTAGGCCCAGTCTTGCAGTAGAGGTCGGCGTGACTTGTTACTCGTGGGCTCACGATTCGTGCTTTCCAATGTGGGCCCTCTGACCTCGGCCCATTCCCTGTCTTGGAGTGAAATGGTCACAACGGTCTCTTGGAGTCTAAATGACTACTACAGACGTCGTCCTGGAAAAGTGCCGAGGTCCTAGTTATTCTGGAGAGCCGGTCCCTGAGACAGAGCTGGTCCCTAAGACAGAGCTGGTCCAGATAACTGCGCGCCTACCTCTGGTACTTAGTCATTTTCTTGACGACCTCTACCGGAGTGAGATCTGACCCCAACAAATATTTGGTGTCTTTTTCTGTATAAAAAAATAACTTATATTGAAAAGCAATACACTAACCACAAATCCATAATTGAAGTTATATTTTCTCTGTCCACCCACATTGTGTTCCTTGTTCACACTCTCTACTTTGTGTCTGATCGGATCAATCATTTTCAAATCTTTAACCAACTCTTTCACCACTTACAACTCTATTTCTTCATCTTAGGCCTCAATGTAAGGAGCAATACACTGCTTATTATAAGACATTCTAATCAAATCCTTGTAGTCATCAAAATTTATTTTACTTTTGTAACTAAGAAACTTTAAACATCGACCCCATGCTCTCCACGAGACAAAGACCAAAACATGTTAAACATTAATCAATCATACAAAACTTTAACCGGCACATTAATCTACTAGCATTGTTTACTTTTTGGAATGGATGATTAATTAATATCATACCTCATACAATGACTTCATAGCTAAGCAAGGACTGCAAGTTAATTGAGGTTCTTCCTAATTTTGTATCTTTTTTTCGTCCATTGAGATAAGCAGCACTTTAATATCTATCTGCATATTGGAAACAACACTGACTAAATAGAAAATATCAACTAGTGTTTAAGTAAAACACAATATATAACAGAAATTTGTATACATCCTCTTCAATTTTTTTGAGATCCTGAAAAAAACCACCAACCAATCAATGCGATTCTCAATATTTTTTTGGCGCATGTCGCTTTTTCCCTGTTTGACCACCAACAGCCAATTCCCTTTGATGTCTTCATTGTCTTCGTCAGAACCTTTTTCATCCTTGTTAGTGTCATATAAAGCAGAACTAAGAGCTTTTTCTTTATCATTGCTTAATAAGGCGGATGTTTGACGAATGTTTGTCAATTGTTGAGATGATTTAGCTCCTCTTCTTGCTCTCTTGTTTCTAGGTCTACCACGTCCAAGTCTTCTTGTGGGAATGACTTCCCTACCATGATCACCATATACATTTGTTTGAATAACAATTTGTGTTTCAAAAGGTGGTTGAACTTTTCTCTTACCACTTTTACGGGGTTTGTAATCATCATCAGATGATGAATCATTGTCTTCTTCCTCGTTATATAAGTCATCTCCTTGATTCAGAGTGTCATGAGGTTAAGGAAAAGTAGAATTTTGAGGTCTCTCAGACCTTATTTTGGGAATGTCTTCTGCTCTACGATCATCATAATCATTTGTTTCACTAACAATATGAGTTTTAGAAGATGATTGAGATGAACCAATGTCTATGACTTATGTCGGATGCTTAGGAGAAGCACCTTTGTATTCAACAATACTTGATCTAAAACACACATACAAAATATATTCTTGTGTGCACACACTCAATGATTAACAAGAATATATTTTGTGTGTGTGTTTTAGATTAAATATTGCTGAACACTAAGATGCTTCTCCTAACCATCCTACATAAGTTATAGACACTGGTTCATCTCAACCATCTTCTAAAACTCATATTGTTAGTGAAACAAATGTTTCTGATGATCGTAGTGCATAAGCCATTCCTAAAAGAAGACGTGGGAGACCTTGAAACTCTACTTTGTCTACGCCTTATGACATTCTGAATCAAGGAGATGAATTATATAACGAGGAAGAAGACAATGATTCATCCTCTGATGATGATTAGAAACCCCGTAAAAGTGGTAAGAGAAGAGTTCAACCACTTTTTGAAACACAAATTGTTATTCAAACAAATGTATTTGATGATCGTGGTAGGGAAGTCATTCCCACAAGAAGACGTGGACATGGTAGACCTAGAAACTAGAGAAGAAACGAGAGGGCAAGAAGAGGAACTAAATCATCTCAACAATTGACAAACATTCGTTAAACATCCGCCTTATTAAGCGATGATAAAGAAAAAGCTCTTAGTTTTGCTTCTCATGACACTAACAATGATGAAAATGGTTCTGACGTAGACAATGAAGACATCAAAGGGAATTAGCCGTTGGTGGTCAAACAAGGAAGAAGCGACATGCGCCAAAAAAATATTGAGAATCGCATTGATCGGTTGGTGGGTTTTTTTCAGGATCTCAACAAAATCGAAGAGGATGTATACAAATTTTTTTATGTATTGTGTCTTACTTAAACACTAGTTGATATTTTCTATTTAGTCGGTGATGTTTCCAATATGCAGATGGATATTAAAGTGCTGCTTATGTCATTGGACGAACAAAAGATACATTCGGAAGAACCTCAATTAATTTGCAGTCATGGCTTAGCAATGAAGTCATTGTGTGAGGTATGCTATTAATTAATCATCCATTCCAAAAAATAAACAATGCAAGTAGATTAATGTGCCGGTCAAAGTTTTGTATGATTGATTAATGTTTAACATGTTTTGGTCTTTGTCTCGTAGAGAGCATGGGGTCGATGTTTAAAGTTTCTTAGTTACAAAAGTAAAATAAATTTTGATGACTACAAGGATTTGATTAGAATGCCTCATAATAAGCAGTGTATTGCTCCTTACATTGAGGCCTAAGATGAAGAAATAGAGTTGTATGTGGTGAAAGAGTTGGTTAAAGATTTGAAAATGATTGATCCGATCAGACACAAAGTAGAGAGTGTGAACAAGGAACACAATGTGGGTGGACAGAGAAAATATAACTTCAATTATGGATTTGTGGTTAGTGTATTGCTTTTCAATATAAGTTATTTTTTTATGCAGAAAAAGACACCAAATATTCATGTATCAACTATTTTACTTACTTCAGCTTCTTCGCTACAGAAAGATTACTTCTAACGAAGAAGAGTAAAAAAAATTGAGGATCGTTGGAAGTGGAGATGTCAAATAATTTACAAAAAGAAATTGTTGTAAACAAAGAGAGTAAAGGAGAATTGTGACTTGTTATTCATCATCTCATAAGTACGTAATATATATAAGAATACAACATTAGGGTTTCTGCAGGAAACAAAAAGAACATCCAAGTACACCATTATATTTCTCCCCATCAGAAACATCTTCTTTAAAAGATGAATTTTGATCAGATATGATTGTCATAACCTTATTAAAATAGTATGATTGTCATATTATGTTTTGAATCATTTTACTTATGGTCCATAAAATCATTTCTTATAGAAGATCATATCTTGGTCTATTTGGACTTCAAGCCTAAAGTTCTTTTATATACAATTTTCTAAAGATTTATCTTGTACATTTTGTTCATACTCTTCTTGTCAAATAAAACACTTATTGCAATCATGAAGTTGATTAGAAAATTACTCTGATCGCATTTTATATTTGGTATTGCAAGACCAATTATATATGGACATTTTTCTGTAAAATCTTCATTAAGAATATTCTTGTAGTTTACATCCTTCTAGGACTATATAAATATCAGTATACAATGGATGATATGGATTAGCCTAAACGGGCCGACTACGTTTAGAGAAAACCGAGATAACTAACCAGCCAATAATTAAGTGTGTGGGTGGGAAAGCTTGCCTGAAAGCCTAACGGTAGGGATTAAGGTAAATGAGATCTTAGTGTTGAGTTACGCGTAACTACATGGCAAGGCATTAAATGGAAAAGAGTCCCTTAGTGGCCAACCCATGAGTAAGAAAATGTAGAAGTGAGGAATTGTTCGTGGTGGAACAATGATTGTCACATAAGTGTTGAGAGCATTGTGTGGACGTTATAAGGGTTAAGGGTAGTTTAGGTTGTGTTAGGTCGTGAGACGAAGTAGACCGTCTTACTAAATATTCAATAATCACCCCCTTTTCCAAGCTTGCGGGATTGGATAACCGGTCAAGTGGACCATAGGACGGCAAGGAATGAGGAAATAGCGGACAATGTGGAAGACTTTCCTAAGGTGTAGTCAATTTAGTATCCAATATGTTGTATCTTTCCAAAAAATGTATGAAGAAGTTTTGGAGTTAAGAAAGATACAAAATTTTACTAACATTTGGGCATGGATTTTTGGGTGTTACAAAGACCCTCCTCAACCTCTCTTAAGAATTTTGTAGAGAACTTATATGATTGGTTTTTGGTTTAAAATAGTTTATTTAAGTATCTTACCTTGTACTAGAAGTGGTTTTTTTTTTTTGCTGGATTAGTTGCATATTATAATATTTTTAATGACTTTGCTTCTTTACACTTATTAACATTAACCGGATGGAAGAAAAAACCACATGTGCATGTTTTTATTAATTTTCATATATCAGTGTTTTTATCTTATCAGGATATATTTAGTCAAATCCAGTAATTTTCATGTACGAATAATAGCCACACAAAAAATTGAAATTGATATTAAAAATCATCCAATTGTGAATATTACATTACCACTAAAATAAAATCTATGAAACCAATGAGCTTCCAATTTCGGATTCTATATCTTTTTTTATCATATTTTTTATCTCTTGTATACCTATAAATCCAAGGAAGTGATAAAGTCAATCCGTAGACCAAAAAATTTCATCTTTCTTTTCCTACCAATATTAATCTCCGAAAATCACCCAAAACATTTACAATCAATGTCACGCTGCCAATTGAAAACCCTTTTGGGAGGCGAATATCATACACTACCAAGACAACAAGATCAAACTATTACGTTGTTTGTGTTTGATATAGAATATTTCAAAACATTTCGTATTCAAGATTCCTATTTAATTCAAATTTGCTTTTAAGTTTTTCTTTTTCTAACTAGACTCCGATCTGAGCAAAGAGGAAAAAAAGGTACATCAAATGACATGTCTCCAAAAAAGGTACGCCAATGGTGAAATGTGGAATCTTGGTCAATCTTGGCTCCAATGATATCATTTGGCGTATCATTTTTTTCCTTTTTGCTAAGATCAAAGTCTAGCTAATTTGGAAAAAGAAAACTCAAAAGCAAATGCGTATTAAATACGAATCATGAATAACTTTTTTTTTATTCAGTGTTTTGAAATATTCTCTATCAAACATGCACAAAAACGTAGTAGTTTGATCTTATTATCTTGGTAGCTTATGATATTCGCCACCCAAAAAGTTTTTCAGTTCGCACCGTGACATTGATTATAATTTTTTTGGTTGATTTTCGGAGATTAAAATTTGTAGGACAATGGTAGATGAAATGTTTTGGTGCACTCTCTTGGATTTATAGGTATGCGAAAAAAAATATGATAAGAAAAAGAAATAGAATCTGAAATTGGAAGCTCATTGGTTTCCTAGATTTTATTTTAGTGATAATGGAATGATTTTTAATATCAGTTTCAATTTTTTGTGTGGCTATGATTCACACATGAACATTACCAGATTTGACTACATATTATGATAAGATAAAAATACCAATATGTATAAATTAATAAAAACCCGCACATGTGTTTTTTTCTTCCAAAGAAGTAAAGTCAATTCAAAATCTTATATTAATCTTCAAGATGTATGTCTTGTAGCGAACTTGATGGAGCGGAAGCTTCTAGGGATAAGGTTTGAGAGTCCTCTCAGGGCATTCTCAAAAGATCTAGGGTTTGTGAATGCTCTTCACAGCGGTATATCAAAACCTCTTTAGAAATCTTTCGATTAATCAATCCATCAATAATCTAGAAGATAAACATTAAATATAAATCTAAATAATTATATTTGAAAATATGCCAAATATCTCGTTGCATCAGGTCTCACTTGCCAAAAAAAGATTCGTCCTCGAATCTTGTTTCTGCGTTGCAACAGCTCTAACTGACCAAGAAAAGATTCGTCATCGAATCTTAACTTGTTTTTTTTCCTTTTCTTCCATTGATAAAATTCTTCAAACCATAAAACATATTTTTGATCTCGGCTAACTCTTTTACTTTGCGAGCGAACAATTCCAACACGTGTCATAGTGGGACGTCTTCCCTTCTTGCCTTCCATGACAAGATTAGATATAGACTCCAACATATCTTCGTCTTCGTAAGGTGTTACTAACATCATCGTAGCATGGCGAGTATCTTGCCACGTTTCTAACCATATTGACAAAGTCAAACTAGTGAACCAAACAACAAATCTGATTAACCAGAAGGTTCTTTACTACTTGATGTTTGATAAAGTCCTCGTCGTCTTAATCGTCATAGGTATCATAAAGAGGATCACTATAGATTTCTTTATAGATCTTCAAAATCATGACTTCTTCTTTGTAGATATCAAAGATAGGACCTCCATAGATCTCTTTGTAAATCTCATGGTTCTTTTCATTTTTAACAAAAAGATTTTCGTCTAGAATAAGGTGACGAAATCACTTACCATGTGATAACAAGAATCGTTCTTTGATTGAAAATCAAAAAGACGCAACTCTGACACCAACTGGTGGAGCGGAAGCAACGATAACAGTTCAACCAAGATATTCAATGAAATCCTCGTTTGGGATCTGCTAGTTCAACCAAGAGATTCAAAGAATCCTTTCTTTGAGACTCTCCCTTCGAGATGATGAAACTCCAGGTTCATCTATCTCGAATTAAATTCCACTATAGAATCAACAACATTTTGGATAAACTTTAAGATTTTGGACCGTATAAACAATCAATGATTGCGTTGACATAGATAATAATGTATATGCTCTTCTAGAGCCTTTAATAAGCTTTTTTTAGTACTTGTAGTACTCACTTTATCTTCTTTTTTGTTTATCGTCAAAAGAAAAGAAAAAAATCTTATTTCTTATCATATTTCTTTTTGAAAATATTAGTTATCGAACAAAACAATTTGACCTTGAACTTAACTTTAGTATTATTAGTGTGATCTTTTCTTTTTTTATATAAGATGTAACATTCATTTCTGGGAATGGATCATAAATGGATGTGATTCATACTTTTTATTGTAAAAATCTAGATATATCATATAGCCATATAAAAACATAGTTCATAATTATGGTTTCATATCTTAGAAACAATATATTTTTATCTCAACCTAAGACAAGTAAAATTTGCCGAGAAAGTTTATTCAATAATTCAAAGTTCATGTGAGCCAATGATTTAACAAATTAAACAATTCAAACCGACATGGTAAATAGATTTACCAAGCCAAACAATAACAATAGTGAAATCTGACTGACCAATAAAGCATGTTCCGTGGACTTATTATTTTATCAAAGCAATAAAGCATGAAAAATATTAAAAAAAGAACAGAGCAAATTTGATGTGACCAAACCAACAATTTTCCAACCGAATTAAAACTAAATAATCAAGAACAAGTGACATCAAAGTAATAACACAGTTATGATCGCAGTCAATAAGAAATACGATTACTGAATAATATGATGACCAAGTGCAATTACGACAACACAATAATAAGCCATGCATGTGTTGATAATTATAAAATGTGAGGTTACTTATCTCGATAACGATGATTACGGAGGCGGCGTTGGATTAATGAGACGGTATCGATTCCATAGATGGAGACGTTGAAAACGGGTTTCACTCAATCAAAAACAACGGTTGGTGAGGTTGATGATTGGAAACAGAGATGACCATTGCAAAGATCAAAGTTCAATTACCAAACAAGTCAACTCACATAAAAAAAAGCATAAGACAAAGCCATAAAACCAATTGAATCGATTTGTTTTATCAAATATTTGCTAAAGAAATGAGAGGTTGACTTAACTCAATCAAAGATGAAAAAGAAAACAAAGATGAGTCGGTGGCTAGGGTTTACTTGGGTTTACAAAAGTAAAATATATATCCAACATTCCAAAAATTTTGGTTGTTTACCTTCCGTATAAATAAAGAAGAAAATATTTTGTTCCTTGAAAATATTTTGGTTATTTACCTTCCATACAAGAAAAATGTATATTTTCACCTAACATTTTCACTTTCCTTGAATATAGAAAACAAAAAAAACACAGGACTCCAATGCATGAATTTAAAGCCAAAATAGAAAGTGATAGTTGGAAATTTTTTGTCAACAACCCAAAACTATTGAGAGATTTTTTTCTTAAAACATTTTGGTCGAAATTGTTTTCTATTTTTTTTAATTTATCTTTACATAAATTAAGAAAAAATATATTTTTCTTCCATTTTTATCTTGGTGAAAAGAAAGAAAAACAAATCTACCTAATTAGTTTATTCTAAGTTCGTGAATTAGTCAATCAATACATAGAACGAAACAATATTAGTGTTTGACCAAAAAAACATAAAACATTTTCTATTTTAAATTTTTTTAAATTATAAAATAAAATGGAATAAATTTTATCTTTTCACTTGGGTCAAAATTATATAATTAGAATATATATAATAAATTTAAAATTGTATAGTGGTTGACCAAACCTTTAGTGTTAATGTGCCATGTTTGAGTTCTCATAATTACATAAGATGCGATTATACAAATTAGAAGTTTTAATAAGTTTTCGAAATTATATCATGAAAAATAGTAAACTATTATTTTTAAGGGAAGTTTACTCAAATTATCTTGGAAAATTGGTTTTTGACCAAAGTGATTCTAATCTTTGCAAAATTATTCAACATAATTTCGTTTTTTTTTACCCTCATTTGCTTTTATAACAAAAACGCATTTACGAAGTTGTCATTAATGAACGAGATGACATAAGCGTTTATCTATCTCTTTAACATGTTCTCTACATAATCTCTTCATATTTGGTACACACTCGAAAATCAGAATCTACATATAGAGATATAGTATGGTGTAGGTTAAATATTAGAAATAATATTTTTACCTCCAATGGAATTAGGAGTCCAGGAGAGGTCAATTTATCTTGCGCATAACCATTCATAAATTCCCTCATGTGATATAAATATCCTTGATAGAATCCTCAAATGTGATTCAATACCCCCACCCCCACCACCAATTTTAATATACACAAATCTAAATCCTCAATGATTCTAAATAAGAATGTATCTATACTTTTATCAATCTCCGACTTACCTCTGAGTATTGCGCTTAAAAAGTGCAAGATCGCTATCTTCAAGCGATCGAGAGTACATTTAACCAGCTTATTTTTCACATCTTTGATAGTTACCATTTTCTTATTCCCAAACTATTTGAGCTTAAACTGACATTTATACTTATTTAGCTTAAACTAACTTTTATAATGTTGAGTCGATCGAATAAACCCTAAAAAGATATGCGAAATCTCTTAAATCTTAAAAAATTTCCGTTTTCGAGCTAATCATTTTTTTTCAAAACTTACTAGGTTGGTCGTACATCGTGAACTAGGGTTTAGGGTTGAACTCGCTTAATGTAGTATCCTTACCATCAACATAACTTCGATACTGTAGTCTCATTTTCAGATTCAAACCCATTACTGAAGTCGCTCACATCATATCTTAGCAAACTACTAGTTGAAGCTTTTGAAGTCGAATCATTTGAAGTCCCTTTCTTGGAAAAGCTTTCCCTGGTTTTTTAGGAGCCATTTCTACAAAATCCACAACAAGTCAAATCAAAACAAACACTAAACTATTGAAATATGGATCCCAAATTTGGGTTTTACTTAAACCTTAAATTCAAACTGATAACATTTATCCCTAATTCATATCAAAGCCCGACACTCATTTGAATTCCTAATATAAATCAAAGGGAGAGAAATAGAGAACGAAGAAAAAACAAAAGAAAGAGAAAGAAAAAGAACATGAAGAAGACAAATAAGAAGAGAAAGAGAAAGAAATAGTGGATAAATACCTCTTAGAATCCATTTAATTTGGTAACCCAAGCTCATTCGAAATCAATCAAAACTCATCTTTATCCGAAATTGAAGAGATGTTCTTGATGGTTACCTTGAAAAGGTTGGGAGAAGGCGACATCGATGGATATGGCGATGGCGATGACGCCGCCGATGGCAAAAGCTAGCGACGACGGAGTAGAAGAAGATATCAGACACCTTGAGAAATGAGAAATGAGAAATGAGAAATGAGTTAAATGTTTTTAAAATTTTTGGGTGGAGAAATGAGTTAAAGTTTTTAAATTTTTCTTCAAATCTAATTATTCTAGGATTTTTCATTTAATCCGGATTTGGATTTTGGACCTGAGATTGAATCATGTAATATTCCTGATTCATGAAGGCTATCGTAATCTTTGATACATTTTTTATTAAAACAAACAAACCAAAAATCTGTTTTATAAACCCGAATCGGATTAAAGTTTAAAAGGAATCAAAAGGAATTTTAGATTAAAATCCAATTTTTTAGTTTAATAAATTCAGAGGAGGCGGGAGGAACTTACATTGTTGTACATCCCAAGGTTACAACAATCGCAAAATAATCATCAAAACATATTTAATGTAGCATGGGTTGTTGTAACCCTCTTATGTCATCAAAATGCTTTTGAAATATCCTAAAATAAATACGCTAATCACCCAACTTTTTATTATCTCTAATTCTCCGGTCTATTAATCCGAAGGCGGTTTGTCTTGCACGTTCGGAAAGATCACGAGCTTTTAATTTTTCTTATCTAAGCAACATTCCACCGACTTGGGATTCTAATTCGAATGGCATTTTCTGATTAATAGTTAGGTTGAAAAAAACAATACGCTAGTTACCAAAAAGAAATGCTAGTAGTAACTTTTTCGACTGTTTACAACTATAGTTTAGTTCATGTATTTTTTGGATACTCTAAAAACTTCGTACTTTTTGCTACATATAGTTGGTGTATATTTATCAGATTTTTCCAAATAAAAAATTTCAATACAGATCTACTCCCTCTGTTGCATATTAGTTGTCATTCTAGCAATAATTTTTTGTTTCATATTACTTGTTATTTTGTATTTCCAATACAAATTTATCACTATTTTTCCTTCTTTTACCCTTAATTTTCAGCTTAATAATTACTTATATCAAACAAAATAATGTATAATTAGGGGTATAACAAAAAAATTAATTGTTTTCTTAATTTGTGTGAAAACATCTAGAATGACAGCTAATTTGCAACGGAGGGAGTATATTTTTTCCTATACAAGTGCCTAACTTGGTTTTATGATTTTAACAAAAAACATTGATGAATAACCCAAAATTTGTTTGTCCACAAAAAAAAACCCCCCAAAATTTCATTCAGGTTTTTTTGCATACATTGCACAGCATTGGAATCTCAGTTAAAAGACCATATCCAGTCAAACACTTCGCCCACCAGAAGTTCAACACTATTAAACCCCATTATTATTTTATTTGTATGAACAGATCTACATTTATTATACATCTCTATAGTGCATTATTATATACGGATAATCCGAGTTTTGCGATGTGGATAAGTAATAAATTAGATCTTGGTCAGTTATTTAATATTTTTGTGTACGTGTAGATAAGTAGTAAATTATGATAAGAAAGGTCACCAAAATGAGTTGAGTGTTGAGATTTGAGAAGGAAGGAAAGCAACTTATGAAGATTCAACAAGTTTTCCTTCTGGCCGCCACAAAGTGAGACTTTTCGTTTTCTTTATACTTCGAAAAACCTTTTGTTAGCTCTTCGCTACATCTATATATGCATATGCATATGCATAAACAATATTTACATTCTCGATAAAAGAGTAGCAATATCCTATCGGTTCACTCTAAACATTTTGTGTGAGCCTGAAAATAATGGAGGAGCAATATTTGTGGCAGTTTGTAGAAGAAACGGCGTTGTATAATGGTATAGTCGGAAGCTTCTTTCCCGCGGCGATGTGGTTGCGATTGCCGCATGTCGTTCAGACATTTCTTCGCAATTACATTGTCTCTCTTGCCACTTACCTCTTCCTTTGTTCTCTATGGTGTTTCTACTTCTACCACTGGAAGCATGATGTTCATCTACCTAAAGGTATAGTTTAGCCTTTTTAGATCCACCATCGATCTAGTTTGAATCGACTAAAGGTTTTGGTTGAGCATGGGGTTGCGTTGTTTTAGTGTTTATATTTTTTTCTTGTTTAATTAAAAACTAGATTTTTGACCCGTGTTAAACATGGGATTAGAATATTTGAAATAAAAATCAAACCAATTAGAAATAATAAAGATCAAATAGTACACATATATTCAATATAAATAAAATAGATATAATCTAACAAAAATCTAGATTACACTTTTCTTGACTGGAAACATTTTTTTTGGTGAAAATTAAATCGAATATGTATGAGATTATAGGTTCTCAAAAATTTATTTGAACTCTCCAAAACCAAAAACAAATCACGTTAATATGTGAAAATCTTTTAAAACAAAAAAAAATCAAAGAAATCATAAAAAGTGAAATTGATGGTTTTTGGAAATTCAAACATTAATTTTTTGTTTTTAATTTATTTTGTGTGAACTGTTTGAATATCGCCAATATCAATAACTCATCGGGTTATTTGTGTAAAAACAAAAATCATCATCATTCACTACTTCACATAATTAAAGATAGTTTTTGCAGTTTTACAAATTATTAATGATTGACTTAACCATATTGCAGAAGCTATCCCTTCGAGAAAATCTATAATGTTGCAAATAAATGTAGCGATGAAAACGATGCCATGGGTTTCAATAGTTCCAACGGTCTCAGAGTATCTGATAGAGAAAGGTTTTACAAAGTGTTATTTTTCCATTAGCGAAGTTGGTCCAATCGCTTACACCAATCATATCATTATTCACATTGTCCTGGCGGAGTTCTGGTTATACTGTATTCATAGAGCCATGCATGACGTCAAGTTTCTCTACAAGCATTTTCATTCCGTTCATCATCGTTTCAACAACAAAACTTCTCTCTCACCGTTTGCTGGTAATTACTCTTCATTCTCCACATTTTCTTTTCTATTAGTTTATAATATATTCTGAATCCATTTGAAGTCAAAACGATTATTGTTTGATGGTTATGGACTTGTGGTCAACTAGGTCTTGGTTGTTTGTGTTTTCGTTGATGTATTTTAGGTAATATCTTTTCTCATATAAACTTAGATAAATGCATAATTTTTGTTTGAGACAATTAAGACTCTCTAATGAAAGCATTTACATTCGTAGGAGCCGCAAGTCATCCAGTGGAAGCAGTACTAGACGCGATACCTTATACGATCTTCTGCTTCTTTGTTCCAATGCATTTCAAGACGGAATTGGCCCTTTTATCTTTCAACGGAATTTGGACATTTCATAGTCACGGTTGTCTCGAGACTAAGATGTGGCCGATCATGACCCCTAATTATCATACAATGCATCATATTATGCATCGTTATAACTATGGCAATTACACATTTCTAATGGATTGGTTGTTTGGAACACTTCGTCATCCTGATTCTACTTTTGAGGAAGCCAAGTCCAAGTGATGCGCTTTGTTTATACCATAAGAAACATATGTATCATGCTTCAATGTATGTTTAGATGTTTCACTTTTTGGATTCAAGAACACGTCTTTTTTTAGCATGATGTCTAGGTGTTAAAACTAACGTACTTGCGTTTGTACGATTTTCTCAAATATTAATGGACAACTAATAGATACCAATAAATTTTGGATCTTTATTATTGTGATGTGACTTGTAAGTGATAAAATATGAGAAATACGAAAATTGATTGTGTTTTTGTTTATAATAGAGAAAGGAAAAAAAGAAAAAAAACTTAAAGATTATCTCCGATTAAGAAAAAGTGGAAGAGATTAAGCGGTTGAGTTGAGTGTATTATCCTAGATGTTTTTTTTTAATTTTAATTAGTTGCTATTTTTAGAAACCCTCAATTAAGTCTTTTGATAAAAAAAATGCTTCACGTCACTTTATTTTAAAGGGAAATTGGCACTAATAATAAGTTTTATACCCATAATTAATAATTTAATAGTACATAAAAAATAATTAGGTAAATAACATTCAGATCTAGTAAAATGTCTATAATACCTTTGATTAATTTACATCTTTTATTAAAAGAACAAATAAAAACAAATTATAACAAAAATTTAAAAAAGGAAAACCCTAATCTAATTTCTTTATTCTTCTTCTTCCATCGTAGCCTCCTTCTTTTTTTCAATTGTTGTTTTTTTTTTTCTTCATCCTTCTTCCTCTTTTTTTTTTTTTTTCTCTTCTTCTTCTTTTTCTTTGTTCTTACACAAATATCATATCATTATGTTTTGTATCAAAGTTTTGGATCCAAAAAATTCCAATAATATATTAAGATGATTTTTTTTCCTTAGTTTAAACTCCACACTATCGTTGTCTTTTTCGTTTAATTTGAACGATGTTGGAGATCATTAATATAGTTAACTATGTTCGAAAATCAGGTAACTAACTTTTTTTTTATAATAGCTAACTATGCATGTTATTTTTAATTATATAATTATAATAGGTAACTATATTTGTTCAAATAAGTAACTATTACAATATTCATGTAGTCAATTATTTAATGAAAGCAGAACTATGATATGAAAATAGTTAACTATACTTTTAAATTGATAATTATATTCTAAAAAATAATAGTTAACTAAATAGTATGAGATAATTAGCTATCTTTTGAGATCAATAAAATATGTAGTTTCGACAATAGTTAACTATATATTAAAATAGTTAGTTATTATAGTTAACTATATATATATTAAAATATGACTTTTGCTGTTTTTTCCAATTCAATTTTATTTTGTTTGCAAACTAGTTTACGTATATTTTAGAGAGAAAGAGAGTTTAATTTTCAAGAGATAAAGAATATAATATTTTTAGGGATTTTGTTTTTAATACTTACCTTAATTTAATTATATGGGTAATTTTGTCCTCTATTTTTTTCTCGCTGCTATGTACCTAATTTTATTTTTGGATATGTTAGTTACCTAATTTTCTCCCCTAAACATGTTATTCAGCTAATTCACCCTGTTGATCTAATAAAATTATGGGCCATAGGCCAATGTTTCTTTGGAATACACACATAACCACGACCTCATTACACTATCTCATTCAGATGATACCTTGGATATATGATTATGAGGTATGGTTTGTAACTCTTTATGCTCAAGCCTCGTATATAACATGCTCAAAGAAACAAGATTCTTGGTGATATGGCACTCTTGGTGATATGGAATTTTGAAGCACAATACTATGGCTTGGATGTTATTGCTAAACTGTTGACGGCCGCGTGACAGCCTACTCTCAGGGGCGGATATATATAGAGACTAGGGAGGGGGCAATTGCCCACCATGAATTTTTCAATATTAGTGTAGTTGCTCAAAAAAAATTTATAATGCTCCTTTTGATAAATTTTTTATGTTGTGTTATTTGATAGATTTTAGTTATGCCCAAGATAAAAATGATTTCTAGATCCACCACTGCCTACTCTCGTGGGCACTTCAAAGTGCAAACCAATCCTCACTAGTGTTTTGCAACCAGTCAATGGAGTCGAGAAGCCATCTCTATTTTGAATGCCATTATTCTCGTTATGTATGGACACTCTTTGCCTTTAAGCTTTGAATTTAGCTTTCCTCAAGTAGCTGAGACACAACTATAAAAGATCTAATTAGTTTCTCAAGAAGAAAATAAGTTAGATACCTCCTTCTACTAGCATTGCAATTAAATATATTTTTAGGGAGAGGAGATTACATCGCAACACTCATTGGCATGTAGTTAACATCCGCAAACGGATCGCACCATCAGAATTAGAATCTCTTCATTTCGAACACTTGCAACAAGTACTATTCTACAACTATAGTTATCACTGGACAATAACCTTCACGAGTCGCCTCGTCTCTGGTTTCATTCCTCGATAAAGATCCATTCAATTACAAAGTTACCCAAATTTGGTTAAATTCTCTTATTGGACTTCATTGTAAAACAACTATTTGATTGATTCTTTAGGATTTTTCTGGTTTTAGGCTTATTTTTAAAATTGGTCTATTGTAAATGAACTAATGGCTTTTTTGCTACATTTAAATATATGCAATTAAAGTTCAAAAAAGAAGACAATGTAATTTATAATTAAATCGACGATGTGTGCACGCATTGATTGTATGCTTGATTGCGAGAGTTGACTTTGACTTTTATGAATGAATAGGTTTTCTCATTAGAAGACTTTTGTACTAAAATTATAAATTAAATAATGTGAATATCAAGCTTCAACAATACTTTTCTTAAAAGTAATAATATTATATTAATATTTGATTTGGCTCTATAATTCTTTCTAATGCAATAACTTTAAGAAAAGTAATTATTATTTTATTACAATGACTCGATCGATCGTCTATAACGAATGACATATGCATTTGAAAATGAATGTTTTTTTTGGGTTAAAGCATTTGAAAAATGAATGTACTTTACAAATTTATAATACAAGTTGGAAATGCAATAACTATACAAGTAACAATATTGGTAAGTTTCAAAAACAAAAAAAAGCAACAATTTTGGCATTGTAGTTCTCTTGATCTCTTCATTGGTCCCGTGTACGTATTCAATTCGGTTTCCAGCAATTCAGCGACTCTTTTTTTAATGAATAAGTTACCTTACCTATAGTTCATGCGTATCACTTTTATAGAAACATGTATATACACCAATTGAGAAGATTATTAAAATTGAAATTTTATTCTGTAAGAATTGACTACATTTTCTAAAATAGTTACATACATAAATTATAAATCATCAAACGAAAATATTGTTCAGAGAGGCTTAAAATTCAAAGTCAACTAATTTAAACTTCAACTCATCTTCTCTAGTGTGGGCCGAGACATCGTGACCAATGCCGGTCATGAGGCCTCTTACATGCACACAAACAAAAATGTCAAGTCAACTAGTATATAATTGGTCATAACATATTTTCTTTTCGTTATCTTTTGTAAAAGTTCAATATAGACCACATAAACAAAATCATATCAAAATGGAATATTTGATTTTGTACGTATTGCTGAGAGTTTAGAGCATCGATGGTTTCTTATCTAAGTAAAGTAAACCTTTTGGGTTGAAAGCCATTGTGGAAACATTGCAGTAGAATATATTCGAGATTGAAGATTCTATGTACACCAATGACTTGTGATGTCGACATGATACCGTGAAATATCTACCTAATTTCTCAATTGGTTCTTATTTTGTTGAACTATCTCAATCCAGAAAATATGACCGGAGAAATATTGGAGATGTATAGGTCATAATTTCAAATTAGTACTAAATCTATAAATATTAAGAACATTTTTCTCTCTAGGTCTAATCATGAAAGATAAATCTTCTACACAAACAACAACATCGTTGAACTCTAAAAAACATAATATGGAGATATTTTTGGATAGCTCTCTGACGCGGAAGTTAAAAGGAGAAGTAAAACAACATGAAGAACATGATTTTTGAAGCGTGAAATGTATTAAAAAATTCGGAAAAAGTAGAATGACATAGAAATAAATATGTGTTTTAAAAGATTAGAAAGAACTTTCGATTAGAAGAAACATAGAGAGGTATGTGTCTTGCTGGCAAAAAAAAAATGAAGTGGAGAATGACCAATGATGGTCGAGAACGTGATCGCAGATGGTCGGAAAATTGATGAAACTAGGTTTCAAGGAAGGGAGAGAGCTCAATGTTTTTAAAACTGCTAGAATTAATGAGTAATAAAAAGATCCCCCATTTTTTGGTTGGGAAATATTATAGTATATTATACATGTACAATCAATCTACCATTTTCGCCAAAAAAAAATATGATTACACAATTTTCCCACAAAAGACATGATTCAAACTTCAAAGTTTTTTTTATATAAAAATTCTGATTCTGCATTTCTTCTGCCAACAATATAAATTCACAAATTTCACCAAATTTACATAATTTCGCAATATTCCCATAAAAACGTGATTCTGCATATTTCTACCAATACCACCTTGATTCCAGAATTTTCTGTCTAGACTTAATTATTTACTCTTTTGTTTTCGCTCACAACATGATTTTATAAATATTCTGCCATAAATTCCCATTAAAATGTTTTTGTAAATTTTCTGTCAAAATTTGATTTATTATTTCCTGCCAAAACATAAATTTCAATTTAAAAAAAAACATGAGTTCACATTTAGTTTTATAAATCGATTTAGATAATCATTTTATATATAAAGATCAAATGAGTTTGGTCAAATTAACCTAATCTACTTAAATTTAAGAGATATATGTATGTTTTATAAGTTGGATCGACCCATGACCCATAAATACTCTATTCATTATTGGTTAGGTTGAGTTGTATTAGTAATTTAGATTCTCCTACTATTAATATATACTAAGCCAAACAATTTTAAAACAATATTTATGAAGAAATAATGGAGGGAATGGAGTTGTTTTTTACCAAACACAATACTCTGTCTATAGAAAACAAACACAAAAATGTTACACTCTGATTTATTTGTTTTTTTTACTCGTTTTTAATTATCATGCAATTGATTATGAATTCTTCTTACCGCTATATATAGATCACGAATCAGATTTATAATATATAAATTATTTTTGTTATATATCAGTTTTTTAAAAATTAGGAAAACTGTGATATAGAAATCAAAAATACTATAGGATTGAAGAGAAGAAAATATCTGGTAAAATTTGACCAAACAGTATTTTCATAGAATTCATAGTAAGTTTTCTTAGATATTAGATTAGGACCCGCATAATATGCGGGTATTAGATATTAAAATTGATTATTTATATAGTTATGATTTTTATAATTATATTCTACATTAAAACACATATAAGTATATTCTAAATTGAAACCCATATAATCGTATTTTAAGTTGAAACCCGTATAATTATCAATTTATTTATCATAAATTGCATTTTGTTAACCGCAATATAGAAAATATAAATTAGTTCAAATCACTTCTCCTTTATATAATAAGATTCTTTTATTTTTTCTATCATTTTTGTTTATTTATTTTTTATAATCTCTTTAGGTTAATGTTTTTACTAACTATTCGATCTATACTTTCAACTTTTTTTGCCACTTATATTTCTAAATTTTATTTTATTTCCTAATTATTTTAGACTATTATAAAAAAAATCTAATTAGTTTGAACTATTATAATTTTCCTTTTCACTATTTAGTTAGTCACTTAACAATTTTTTTTGTTAGTTTTCTATTTTTTTTTCTAATTAAGTTAGGAAATTAGGTGGAATAATATGTTTTGACATATATATATATATATATTAATAAAGTAACTTGTGTAATTGGAAAATTAGGTAACTAACAAAGAGAAAATTAAATTTGACTAATTTACCAAAAATAAATTCAATTAATGTTGTCAAATTTCATCACACTTAATGCTAATGTTGTCAAATTTCTTCACACTTAATGGTAACACTTGAAGAAATAATAATTTCATCTACAATTAAATTTAAAATTGACATATAAGGAAAACATTTTGTTGAAAAAACAAATATTTTTTTTTCTTTTTTTTCTACATTATAAGTTTACTCAAAATAGCCATAATTTTTTAAACCATTCACAATAATTAATTATTATTTGAATAGATAAATTATATAATAAACTATATCACAAATTAGAAACTATTGAAATAAATAGTGAACTATTTCATTATTTGGATTTAAAAAAAAATAGTGAACTTATTTTAATATAACTAAATACTTGCTTAATATAATAAATTTCACATTCAAATTGCGTAATAGTGAACTATTTATGAATATATGTAACTATATAAAATAATGAACTATTGTTGAATATAACAAGTATAGTTGATTTTTTTGTGAATAAAATTAACTATATAAATAATTATTGTTTAATTGTACCTAACTACACATGGATATATAACTAACTACATTTAAATATAGTTATATATATATATATATAATAGTGAACTATCCTATGCGTGAATATAAGTAGTATAGTTAACTGTTTGTAAGAAAATTAACTATATAAATAATATACTCATAGTTTCTAATTTATAATATAGTTCACTACATAATTTATCTATTCAAACAATAATTAATTATTCCGATAAGTAAAAAACTATGACTATTTTGAATAAATGTATAATGTAGAAAAAAGAAAAAGAAAATGTGTTGATTTCATATTTTCTAGATGAAATTATTATTTCTTTATTTATTACAAATAAATTAGCATTAAGTGTGATGAAATTTGACAATTTGAATTGAATTTATTTTTGGTAAATTAGTCAAATATAATTTTCTCTATGTTACTTACTTAATTTTCATATTACACATGCTACTTTATTAATTTAGATGCTCAAACCTATTATTCCACTAATTAACCCTTAAGTTAAACTATTACAAATTTTTTTTCCACTATTTACTTAATTATTTAACAGTTTTTTTGTTAGTTATCCGTTTTTATTCTTTTTACACATGTCATCATCTCAATCAATATTAGACACGTGGTAAGATCTCGTGAGTTACAATTTTGACAAACTCTACTTTATATAATAAGATGTATAGATACTTTTCCTTATACAATTAATTTCTTTTTTTTCAAATTTGTGAGATTCCATTTCCTTATATTTGTTTCCAAATAGATGAGATTCCACTGGCCGCAGAATAATTTTTATATTTTTAATCTGAGTTTTAAGTTTTTTTGTATTGTATCATTTCTAAAATCTCTAACTTTGTTTTATATATAGAAATAAAATAAATATAGTATTTAGAATAACAAAAATCTGTTAAGATAAGATATGATCAAATAGTATTTTCTAGTGAGTTTTCTTTAAATATTCAAAATAAAAAAATATCTTCCCTTATATAAATTAAAATTCTTTTTTTCCAATACATCATTACATTACTAAATAAATAAGATTCTATTGGGCCGCAGAAGAATCTTTATAAATTACAATTAAAGTATTTCTGATTTATAAGTTTGTGGTGAGCCAAAAAGTATCCCAAGTCTTCACGTCTCGATCTCTGTACCCTCTTCTTTCTATAAGTACTCTTCACATCCACCAGTCTCAAAACACGAGAGATATTATTCGCTTTGTTTTCACTCTTACTATTATCCAACAACCTTTGTGTTCGTAACCATGAGTCTTCTTACAGATCTCATTAACCTTAACCTCTCAGAGACCACTGACAAAATCATTGCTGAATACATATGGTTCGTCTTCTTCTTTACAAATCTTTTTTTTTTTGGTCTTTTTTGTACTCATATCAAACCTAACTCTAATGGGTTCATGTTGTTTTGTCAACTTTTAACTCTGTTTTTTATGTGGGTTTTGTATCGATCTTAGTCCGATATATTCGTTTTGTGTTTTTTTTATAAACCGTGGGAGTTCCGGATCTTGACCCTTTATTATGGCCTTTAGTTGTTCAGAGCCCTTTAGATCCAGTTCACGTATTTGTTTAAATGCTAGTTTATTATTGAGATCTCTGTTTATCTAATAGTTTCTTGAATCTGTTGCTTATGATGTTGTTGACCAAAAACAAAATGAAACAAATATTTGTATGTTTGCTCTGTTTTTGGCTCTGTTCTTGGAAAAGTTTAAGATAAGAAAAATCTGAAATATTTTGTTTCTTGTTTGTGTTATTTTTATTACCAAATCAGGGTTGGAGGGTCTGGAATGGATATGAGAAGCAAAGCCAGGGTAATTTTGGATTTTTGTGTAACATTTGTAGTCTTAGCTATTTTTAGTCTAGATAAGAAAAAAAGTTTGATTTATAGTAATCTTGTTTATATGTAGACTTTACCTGGACCAGTGAGTGACCCTTCGAAGCTACCAAAGTGGAACTATGATGGTTCAAGCACAGGTCAAGCTCCTGGTGAAGACAGTGAAGTCATCTTATAGTTAGTAAACCTTCCTTCTCTTTGGATTTTTTTTTTTTTCGATTCTTGTTTATTAATGTTTTTACGGGTTTTTTAATGTTTTTTTAGTCCTCAAGCCATATTCAAAGATCCATTCCGTAAAGGCAATAACATTCTTGTAAGTTTACATCAAGTTTTAATCACTCTCAATACATTATTAGTAGTACCATCCATCATAATCTTTTAAACGGTTTTGATCAGGTCATGTGCGATGCTTACACACCCGCGGGTGAACCAATCCCGACAAACAAAAGACACGCTGCGGCTAAGGTCTTTAGTCACGCTGATGTTGTTGCTGAAGTGCCATGGTGAGTTTTGTAATCAAAATCATTTTTTATAGTAAAATGCGTAGTTATTGATGATCTTCCTTTGAAAAACCAGGTATGGTATTGAGCAAGAGTACACTTTACTTCAGAAAGATGTGAACTGGCCTGTTGGTTGGCCTATCGGTGGTTTCCCTGGACCTCAGGTGAAGAAGATTGATCATTGGTGTTGTTTTCTTTTCGATGTTCGGTTTTCTAAACTTTGTAGGTGAAAATATCTTGTAGGGACCTTACTATTGTGGTGTTGGAGCAGACAAATCTTTTGGGAGGGACATTGTTGATTCTCACTACAAGGCTTGCTTATACGCAGGAATCAACATTAGTGGCATCAATGGAGAAGTCATGCCCGGTCAGGTAACCAAGAAAATTTCGATATTCATTAATGACCTTAAAGTTCATAATAGTATTTTGCATAAATATTCAATATTTGTCTTCCCTTTGATATTCAATTATGGTCTTAAAGATCAAATATTTTGTATAAAGTACTTAATTACCAAATCTTTGTGTTGAGACAGTGGGAGTTTCAAGTCGGTCCATCTGTTGGTATCTCAGCCGGTGATGAAATTTGGGTCGCTCGATACATCTTGGAGGTAAGTTGAACAATTAAAGATTAGTATTTCAATGGTTGCTATGTTGATTATAGTTAATAACACTCTGCTTGTTTTTGAAAACAGAGGGTCACAGAGATTGCTGGTGTGGTTGTATCTTTTGACCCGAAACCGATTCCTGGTGACTGGAATGGTGCTGGTGCTCACTGCAACTACAGGTAAATGTCAAAGAAGCGACTTAAATGTTTTTTCTTATGATCTTTTACTGAACCCAATTGGGAATTGTTTCAGTACCAAGTCAATGAGGGAAGAAGGGGGTTACGAGATTATCAAGAAGGCAATCGATAAATTGGGACTAAGACACAAAGAGCATATTGCTGCTTACGGTGAAGGCAATGAGCGCCGTCTCACTGGTCACCATGAGACTGCTGATATCAACACTTTCCTTTGGGTAACTAACTAACTAACACTTTAGTAAAAAAGTCAAATACATTTTCATTTATTCTTAACCAAAATTGTATTGGAATGTTGAACTAGGGTGTTGCGAACCGTGGAGCATCGATCCGTGTAGGACGTGATACCGAGAAAGAAGGGAAAGGATACTTTGAGGACAGAAGGCCAGCTTCGAACATGGATCCTTACATTGTCACTTCCATGATTGCAGAGACCACCATCCTCTGGAAGCCTTGATAAGAAAATCTTGAATTTCACTCTATTGGGATTCTTGCATGATTCAACGTTTGTGTTACTATCAAGCAATGTCATTTGCTCTGTTTTTATTATTTCCCATGTATTTGTTATTGAATAAAAGTCATAAACACTATCTTGGAAACGGCTGATTCAATTTACAAAATTTGTCACCAGTTGGTTTGGATTAAAAGGTGCTCAATTTGGGTGTTCGTTAGAATTTTGTTGGTTTATGAATAAGAATAGTTATCAAAATAAAACTGTATCAAATATGTGCATATAGTTCAATATCATCGTAACAAAATTAAATGAAATATTTTAATGATGATTGTAAAAGATGGACAAAAAGAACTCATATGTGGCAACGTGAAGATTACAATTGATCTCTTGTCGCAAACTCTTAGATTATATTCATTTGCTGAATGACTACTACGTAAACTAATGTTGTGTCTGGAGTTACGACTTACGACTCGGGTTATATAAAATGATGGATTTGTTCATCCGTCAACTTAGTCGGAATGGATCCAGATTATCGATTTGAATTTTAAAAAAAAAATCAATAATAAAATTAGCTCCATTTCAAAGGTTTTAATTAGTTTCAGTTTTGAATTAAGGATAAAGTAAAAATTTGGTTTTCCAACATGGACCAAATTGATCCATTTTACCCATTGTAAAATTTAATTTAATATAATTTATGAATCAGTTATTATTTAGGTTCAGTTTCTTAAAAAAAATTGGCAAGAATAACCATTTTATGTTATAATATGCCAAATAACTATATCCGAGGAGTTTAGCACACAAAAACCTACATGGGAAAATTGGCTTGGATATATATGAACTATTATTCATCAACCATTGTGGACCACTTATTTTACTTTTTTGATGATTTTTTCTTGTCTAAACTTATTTGTCTATAATATTTTTGAAAAAACTTATTGTAAGTTGTGAATATACTAATGAAACTACTTTTTGTTGACTAATAAGCATAAACCAATTTCACAACTTACAAACCACAATAAAAAGAAAACCTTTTTTTCTTTCCGGCAACAACCATTTCATTCAAACTTAAACGCAACCATTTGCTATAAAGGCCGGAAGGGCAAGTTTAACAACAGAGTCAACACACACATTTTCTGCTCGACGAATATAACTAAAAACAACAACATCAAACAAAAGAGATAGAGTAGAGATAGAGTAGAGAATTCCATGAAGCTTGGAAACCAAGGAGCTTTATGTAACAGCTCGAATCAACTATAAGGAATCATATTGTATTGATAAAGTTCTAATTCCGAGAGTGATGGCCGTTGTTAAGGCCTCTCTGATTGCCAGCCCTTCTGCCACTAGAGGAGAGCATGCAAATTTAGAGCTTGAATAGTGAGTACACTGAGTCTCCATACTGATTTGGCCTATGGTCCAACCAGCAGCTTTCAGCTCAAATTTCCAGGCTGCATCAGTTCAACAGAGGGACTCATCGTGTATCTTCGAAGACACCCGAGGTGATCTCACCTTGGTTTTACCCTCACTTGCTTTTTTCCACTCTCTGGCACATGATACAGACTACAACTTCCAACTCAACCACTTTCTTCTTATTGAACAAGAGGTTATTTCTGGTCTTCCAAATTTGCCAACAAAGCCAGGGGGTTGAGACTCCTGTAGGAGGTAAGGAGATGGAATCCTTTACTTCTGTCGAGAGTAGAGCAAAGGGGAGATTTGGTTGAGGCTGAGGGGTATGTAAGAAAGGTGCTAACTCTCAAACTTTCTTGCAAAGCTACAGTAAAACATCATATGCTCTGTAGTTTCAAGATCCCCACAGTGTGGACACAAGTTAGAAGCAGTTGGGACTCGTACCATTAGATTGGCTCCCACCGCCAAGGCTCCTCTTGCGGCTTTTGAAATGAAGGTCTTTAGTTTTGGAGCTGTCTTCAGCTTCCAAATGTCAGGGATCCAATCTGTGGTTCTCTGTGTTGGGTTGTGCTTGCTCTCCCCTTGTGCTACATAGTATCCATATTTTGTTGTGTACTCACCAGAAGCTTCTCTCAGCCAAATGCGCTGGTCACTGTCCCTTGAGATGCTTGGTTTTAATCCCAGGATTTCTTTCTCAACCAGAGGGAGATACCTTTGGATCTTGGCTCTGTCCCAGTTAAAGGAATCCTCCATTAGTAGATCAACAACCACTAGATTATCTTCATTCTTATTGAGATCCTAGTGTCTCTCCAGATGTTAATATTTTTACCATCTCCAATAGCCCAACCTAGCTCTTTGTTAAGGTCTCTCCCAAGGAGGATATTCCTCCACCCATGAGACGCAGAAGGAGGGCACACAACTTTTAAAAAGTCTACACTCTTGCAATATTTGCCCAATAGAATTCGTCCAAGGAGGCTGGAGGGGTTTTGGACTAGTCTCCAGCCAATCTTTGCCAGCAAAGAGTCATTAAAGAAAGTGATGTCTCTCAGCGCTAGACCACTTGTATTTTTATGGAGTGTGAGTTTATCCCATGCCACCCAATAGATCTTCTTTTTATCAGCATTTGTATCCCACCAAAATCTTGTCAAAACTGATTGAATTCTTTTGCAGAGGGACCCTGGAACCTTGAAGCAGCTCATAGCATAGGTAGGCATAGCTGTAAGAATACTCTTGAGCATGGTCATCTTACCAACACTAGAAAGAAACTTTGCTGACCAGCCTATAGCCCTTTGCCTAATCATGTTTACTATTCCAGTGAACAAATCCTTCTTTCTCCTCCCAAAGTGTTCAGGCAAACCAATGTATTTTCCAAGACCACCTTCTTTGCAGATTCCCTACTACAACTTTACTCTCTCTCGGATTTCAGGAGAGGTTTTTCTTGAGAAAGTAATTGAGGATTTATCTAGGTTTGTAGCTTGTTTTGGGCTTCTCCATAGAGCACAAGAATGGTCTTCAAAGCAGCTCTGTTTTTTTGTACTTGTGTTACAAAAAAACATCGTATCATCTGCAAAGAGCAGATGATTTAGTTTCGGGCTACCTTTTAAACTCTAAGTCCCTGAAGCACACCTAGAGCTTGAGCTCTGTGGCGTAAACCAGTGAGAACCTCACTACACAGAATAAACAAGTGGAGAGAGAGAGGATCTCCCTGCCTTATCTCTCTCTCTGGATTAACTGCTCCTTTAGGTATATCATTGGTTAGATACGAATAGGTAACCGTACTCACACACTGCATCAGCCAAAAAACCCAACGCTAGTGGAAACCAAACTGCTCCAGGACATGTCTGATGAAAAACCACTCTAGCCGATCATAAACTTTGCGCATATCAGTTTTCACCGTCACAGAGCAAAACACTTTGGCCTTAGAGTTCTTAAGAGAGTGAAGTACCTCGTGTGTGATTAACACATTGTCTGCAATCGCCGTCCAGGAACAAACGCAGACTGAGTCTCCTAGATCAGTTTGGATAGCAGTGGATGAAGCCTTTTTACAAAGAGAACTTATTATTCAAAAATTAGATTATGCTAAAACACAAAAGTTGTCAAAAGATCTATATCATTCATCCACAAATCTGAATCCATTTTTGAAGCGGACTATGACATTTTTTATTTACTCGTCAAAAGTTGGTGGGATATAGATCTAAATTCTACATCAATTTTTTTGATAGGAATTGCTAATATATAAGTAACAATCGTCTAACTTTGACTAATATAATGTTTCTTGGAAAAAAGTTAAAAAACAAATGCATGCAGATTTTACTGTTTGGATCTAAAGCGGATATTATCGTAATCATATAGGAGTTAGCCAATCCTAGTTCCAGCTCTAATAAACAAACAATCTTTGCAGCATGAGGAGGCTCTGGTGAGCCTTCCAGCTCGAGGCCATGTCATGCCTCCGATTGTTGAGCATTACTTCTTTTCACAATCTGCAATCACCAAAAATATCACCTTGAAGTTTTTTTTTCAAAAATACCACTTTTTTTCCAAAGTTCCAAAAATACCACTTTTTTAAAAATTCATTTTTAACATTCAAAACTAAACCCTAAACCCCAAACCCAAACCCTACCCCCTAAAACTATACACTAATTTTGGAATAGTTAACCCAAACCCAAAAAATTTAAATTCTCAACCTTAAAAATCAACTTTTTAAAAAGTGGTATTTTTGGAATTTTGGAAAAAAATGTGGTATTTTTGGAAAAAAAACTTGAAGGTGGTATTTTTGGAAAAAAAACTTCAAAGAGTGGTATATGAGGGAATTCCTCTTTTCATAATGCCTTCCTCCAAATTTCTTGTTGTTCCGATGGCCCTTGTCCTCGCGAATGTGCCATTTTGTTTTGTTGGTTTATCTAGTTATCCATTGAGCCAAATACGAGCTTCAGCGATGGACTTTGACACCACGTCTGATACTGAGTTGTTTTATTTATTAAATACCTTTTTTATTTCTTGCCAGCTGATATGCTCAAATTTACCCTGAGCTACTCTCTCAAATTAAGATGTCGTCGTAGTAGGGGTCGAATCACTGGGAGTCAAATCAAACGATAGGATAAATGACTTCGAATTGGGCTAAGCAAATAAAGTAAAGTAAAAGTAAGAAATAATTCAAAGCAAAAAAAGTTTGTTGGTTTTTAAGAATTCAATTAAACAAAAGCTAGGTTTTCGGGAAATTCGCAGGCAAAGATAAATTGTATAATTAATAAACTATCAGGATTTTAAACAAGAACCGTTCTCGAACTTGAAACTCTAATGTAAAATTAAACGACTTCCGTTGAATTAATTATCTATGCATAAACCCTAGAAATCCAAATTCCTTTGTAAAATCAATCAATTTATGCAAGCATTAAAGTTCAGGTTTCAATTGTTCACAAAATCCCTAAACCAAATTCCTTTGAGAATATGTGATTTTGCTCATCTAAGATTATGGTCAGGTTATCAATTGATGCTTCCGCTTCTAATTAATCAACCTAAGATAGCTAATTTAGAGTGATCAATCCTAAATCAGGGTTATAACAATCTAGATGAAGAACCAATAGATAATCCTAACATGAATTCAATTCTAACAATTCATCTTAATTTCTTTGAAAAACCCTAAACCTAACAAGTAGATTACTCAGACATGGATGCAAAGCAAATCACAATAGCTGAATAATACTGCATTAAAATAGAGTAAGAAAGAATTACAGAAGGGTTCGAAGAAATTTGAATAGTCTGAAAACTTGTCTCCCTAACTCTCAAAATCTCTCTAAAAACTCTAGGTATTTGATAAAAGAAAACTTAATGAAAACTAAAAGAAAACTAGGTATTTATAGGCTAGGATTCGGGCTGGGCTTTATTTGGTAACTTCTGGAACTTCTGGGGTAAAAAGGAAATCTTCAGAATAGGAAAATCCTCTTCTTTCGCGAAACAGCTTCCTCCGTCGATCGACGCACACGTGCCTCCGTCGATCGACGGAGGAGTTAAAATTCTGCACTTTTCTGCATCAAGCTTGC
Organism: Arabis alpina; assembly: GCA_900128785.1. Classification (NCBI taxonomy): domain Eukaryota; kingdom Viridiplantae; phylum Streptophyta; class Magnoliopsida; order Brassicales; family Brassicaceae; genus Arabis; species Arabis alpina. Next base: position 28,442,475 of record LT669793.1, on the reverse strand, counting down.
GACCTCGACTGCTCTTTCCTTGATTCTCCAAAATGCTCCATAATCACCAATTAAGCTCCATTCATCCACGAACCTGCCAAGACTCTAAAACACTAGAAAAAAACTAAAAAGACTCGATAAAACCGGGTTAAATCATGGCCAAAAGATGGTAAAAACCATGATATATCAACTCCCCTAGACTTAGCTTTTGCTTGCCCTCAAGCAAACTAGAGACTAAGAATGAAGTCGAGGTTTGAAAATCGCGGGAACTCACTTATCCTTTGGAGCATTGCTTTCGCTTCTTTGACTCTTTTGTTGCATATAAACGAAATACCTTTGGCGGTCACGAATCTCAACCATCATAGGTTGGGCCTCAAATATTAACCTGCAAACTCATCAGTTTCACATTCTCCTAACTGTCGCACACTTGATCAAAGTGATGATGGAATTCCCTCCAATGATATCAACCAAGTAAAAGGCTAGGTGTGATGTTAAAGGCTTTTGTGTTTAAGTGGCGCTAAGAGTGTTTAGGGTTACCTGATTTTATTTGGTGGATGCAGACATTATGCATAATCACAAGAGAGAATCTGGTCCAGTTGATGCCCACAGTTTCTCATTAACATTGCACTCCCTCCTCCAAAACGAAATCAGGAACCAAACACCATCATAAAGTATAAAAATATCATGTTTCCACTATCCACATCCATCTTCTCCATTCCTTGGGACTTTTGTTTAAGTTAGAGACTTATAAAGATGATCATTTCCCTTTCCCTTGCTATATTTTCGAAATAATTTTTTTTTTTTTTTTTGCAAGACTCTTAGGGGAGAAATGATATTTTTTTGCAAGACTCTAAGGGGGGAAATGATATTTTTTTGCAAGACTCTAAACACTTTTTGCAAGACTCTAAGGGGGGAAATGATCTTACAAAAGTGTTAGTCTCGAAAATTACCATTATTATGCGTAAAATCCCAAGGAATGCTTAGCATTGCTGCTCTCTATCAAGTACTCCAACCAAATCCTCATCTTGTGCAATTTTTGTGAATGAAAAAGTGCGTCGGACCTCTTTCTCTCCGGAGTTTATACACATTCCTGCACATAAAACAAAAGGAAGAAGATCGCATGAGGCTTGAACAATGGTTAAGGTTAGGGGTTGGGTACCAACTAAAAATGAGGTGGCCATTCAGGATCAACAAAGAGTGGTAAAGTGAATAAGAAGTCCTAAATGTTGGATCGATTACTGTCGTGATATCATCAAAGAGAATATACCGAGATGGAGATCAAGTGTACTAGTATGGAGTTTGATCTACTTCGTTCTGCAAGGCGCGATAAGAGGGAAACCTGTACTATCATCTGGTTTCGAATTCGCTCCATCCACAGGCTTTGTCGCAACAGTTAAAAATCGCAAAAACTAAGCGTTTGTTCCTAAGAAAGGTCATCATCCCCTACAAGTTTTGACTCAATAAAACGACCTTTTGACTCCAAAATAGAAAACAATGTTAGCAACCACCTCCCCCAGACTTAAACAACACTGTCCCCAGTGTTAATTAAGCCTGAAATTGGTGAAAGAAATGAAAAATAAAAAGTTAGAAATTGTGAAAAAGAATCGAACCTCTGAAGTGCCCGTCGATCGACGCACAAGGTAGTTCGTCGATCGACGCTACTGTCTGAAAAACGATCGTATGTATTCTGGTTTTTTTAAGCTCCATCTCGTCACGTCATTCAACGGTTAATACCTGTTTAAAGTACTCAAAAACAGAAACGATCAAAAGCACCAACATCATATCATCTAATCAAGTTCACAATTTTGAATTCCTATAACAAACCGACTCAATAAAAAGAAAATAAAAGAGGAAGAAAAAGACTCACAGGTGGGTTGCCTCCCACCTAGCGCTTGTTTACAGTCATTAGCTTGACTACGTATGAAGTTCAGGCTGGAGGTGGATCTCTGAAGTGCACTCCCCTAGACTTGCAAGAAACAATACCAAGAAAGAGCTTCATAATATTGTTCAGCATCTCTTGGAAAACTACCTCTCCATTCTCTCTCAACTCCAGAGGAATGACAATTTTGAACTTGGAGAATGGTTTTGAGGGCTTTATGCGCTTCACCTTGGGGATCTTTTGGCACTTGTGAATCACAGGATTGTTGGCTTCATGATGTGCAGTGGAAGGAGCCATCTTGAGAACGTTCTGAACCTTCTTCGTCTCTCTTACATTGCTATTCATTAGCCTTGCATAACCCATTACAGCTTCATCTAACTCCTCAGTTTCAGCGATAGATCGAATTAAAGTCCTCTCCAATGTATCAGTAGGATGTACCTCACTGAAAACCTCTTGAGCAATGTATGTGAGTGTATCCACAGAGTAGGTTTGACCATCAATCGTAGGCTTCTTCACCAACTGATCCATATCAAACTTCATCTCCAAATCACCCACACATAGAGTAATACTTCTCCCTTTGACATCAATCATTGCTCCAGCTGTAGCCAAGAATGGTCTTCCCAAGATAAGAGGGTCTTTGGGTTCTTCATGATATTGCAGAACCACAAAGTCTGTAGGGATCAAACAATCTCCGACCTTGATTAGAACATCTTCCAAAATTCCCTCTGGGATCCTTACTGATCTATCTGCAAGGATAAGTGAGATCATTGTTGGTTGAAAATCAGTCATACCAAGGCTGATAGCAACTGAGAGTGGCATCAAATTGATGCTTGAACCCAAATCACAAAGAGACCTTGGAAACTTGTCTGTGAAGATCGAACAATCTAATACAAAACTCCCTGGATCCGTGAGCTTCTCTGGAATCTTGTTCAGAATTATCGCACTAACCTGTTCAGAGAGCATAACAACTCCTTCTTCAACACACAAACTCTTAGTAACCATCCTCTTCACATACCTTCGAATTACAGGAGAAAGCTTTATTGCATCTAAGAATGGAATCTCAATGCGTAGCTTATCCATGATAGCCTTGCATCTAAGCTCTTCCAACTCCTGTTTAGACCTCTTTTGGTTCCTGGGGTAAGGGATCTTAGGTTGATAAACCCTCTCAACAACATCAGTAGGAATCTGCAGATTTTCAGTTTTCTGCGTATCCCGTCGATCGACGGACATGTCTGTGCGTCGATCGACGTTAACAATTTTCGTCGATCCTTCGTCGAGGTAGCATCGGAATAGATTTGGGAAATTTCTCACTCGTCGATCGTTGCTCCTCCTGAGCGTCGATCGACGGAGGGTCTGGTGCGAAATTTTTTGCATCTTCTTCATCTTCCAGCTCGGGAATCAGCTGATTCAAAGGGGTTTTCTGCAGATTTGGCTTCCCAACCTTCTCAATTCTAGTTGTAATCGCAGCAACACGATGTTGTCTTGGGTTTGCATCCGTTCTACCTGGAAGAAAACCCTCCTGTCTCTTCACATTCTCTGCGGTTTGAGCTACCTGAGTATCCAGCTTCTTCAAGTGAATGTTGATGGCCTCAATCTTCCCATTGAGATCAGTGCAGAGAATGCCAATCTTCCCATTGAGATCAGTGTCAAGCCCGTCAATCTTCCCATTGAGATTTACTGTCAGGCTTTGTTGCCCCACAAGAAGTTGTTCGAGCATACCCTTCACGTCACTTTCTGAAGATTTAGCAGGGATTGGCTGATAAGATGAAGACCCATAACTCCTTTGGTTGCTGTTGTAGCCTTCAAACCTCTGATTCTGAAAACCATTCCCATTGATGTAGTTAACATCCTTTTGATTGTTCTCCTCTTCTTGAGCAAAGTGAATTGCCTTCTTTCCCACCAGATGATGGTGAATGGAATCTACCTTAGCTTTGACCTCAGCAATCTCAGCTCCACTTGACATACCAGCTTCTCTTATTCTTTCCTCATCGATCTTCTTCGTATTGTTGCTAGTAGACACGTTCTTGATGAGCACTAGGCAATCAGCTGGAAACCTGGTTTTGAAGTTCCCATTACTCGAAGCATCTAGAGTCACCTGATGTCTCCAATCCAATCCTCTGTAGAAGATACCCAGCAACTGAACCTCTGTAAACCCGTGATGAGGACATTCTCTCTGATATCCCTTGAACCTTTTCCACGCAGCTTTGAAAGATTCTTTCAGATTCTGAACGAACGTTGAAATCTTAGCTCGTAGATCCTCTGAGCCCGACTCATCGTAGAAGTGACCCAAGAAAGTATTCTTGATATCTCTCCAAGTAGTCAGTGAGCTTGGCTCCAACTGCTTCAGCCAAGAGGCTGCCTCTCCAGCAAGAGAAAATGGAAACAACTTGCACATAATGTAATCTCAGATACGTTGTTAGCCTTAATGCTAGATGCAAGATCCTCAAACATCTCAAGATGATCCATGGGGTGCTCTGATGGGTGCCCATGGAACTGATGTTGAGCCACTAAAGAGAAGTACGCAGGCTTTAATTCGAAATCTCTTCGCTCGAATCGTGGAGGTCGAATCGCTGCCCTGTTGGCGTAATGTTCTTCAGGACGGTAGTAGTCTCCCAAAGTGCATTGGTTAACCATTACCTCCTGAGCACCACGATTTGCCTGAGCCAGACGCTCAAGCTCAGCGCGCTGGCGCTCCCATTCAGCCCGTTGACGATCGAACTCAGCACGTGCTACTGGATCCTCAACCTCGATGATGTTACCAGCTTCATCAATGGGGTCTCCCAGATTGTTGTACCGGTTACCATCTCTGTAAACAAATTCTCCCTGATCATTCGGAAGAGCTACCAAAGCTCGATTAACCATCTTAGGTAACTGAAACACAAAAACAAAAGAAAACGCGTAAAAACGAACAAAAAAAACTTAGTCAGAATTCTAGAATCAAAATCCTATGGAAGATTTTTACTCCCCGGCAACGGCGCCAAAATTTGATATGCTCAAATTTACCCTGAGCTACTCTCTCAAATTAAGAGGTCGTCGTAGTAGGGGTCGAATCACTGGGAGTCAAATCAAACTATAGGATAAATGACTTCGAATTGAGCTAAGCAAATAAAGTAAAGTAAAAGCAAGAAATAATTCAAAGCAAAGAAAGTTTGTTGGTTTTTAAGAATTCAATTAAACAAAAGCTAGGTTTTCAGGAAATTCGCAGGCAAAGATAAATTGTAGAATTAATAATCTGTCAGGATTTTAAACAAGAACCGTTCCCGAACTTGAAACTCTAATGTAAAATTAAACGACTTCCGTTGAATTAATTATCTATGCATAAACCCTAGAAATCCAAATTCCTTTGTAAAATCAATCAATTTATGCAAGGATTAAAGTTCAGGTTTCAATTGTTCACAAAATCCCTAAACCAAATTCCTTAGAGAATAGGTGATTTTGCTCATCTAAGATTATGGTCAGGTTATCAATTGATGCTTCCGCTTCTAATTAATCAACCTAAGATAGCTAATTTAGAGTGATCAATCCTAAATCAGGGTTATAACAATCTAGATAAAGAACCAATAGATAATCCTAACATGAATTCAATTCTAACAATTCATCTTAATTCCTTTGAAAAACCCTAAACCTAACAAGTAGATTACTCAGACATGGATGCAAAGCAAATCACATTAGCTGAATAATACTGCATTAAAATAGAGTAAGAAAGAATTACAGAAGGGTTCGAAGAAATCTGAATAGTCTGAAAACTTGTCTCCCTAACTCTCAAAATCTCTCTAAAAACTCTAGGTATTTGATAAAAGAAAACTTAATGAAAACTAAAAGAAAACTAGGTATTTATAGGCTAGGATTCGGGTTGGGCTTTATTTGGTAACTTCTGGAACTTCTGGGGTAAAAAGGAAATCTTCAGAATAGGAAAATCCTCTTCTTTCGCGAAACAGCTTCCTCCGTCGATCGTCGCACACGTGCCTCCGTCGATCGACGGAGGAGTTAAAATTCTGCACTTTTCTGCATCAAGCTTGCGACCTCGACTGCTCTTTCCTTGATGCTCCAAAATGCTCCATAATCACCAATTAAGCTCCATTCATCCACGAACCTGCCAAGACTCTAAAACACTAGAAAAATCTTAAAAAGACTCGATAAAACCGGGTTAAATCATGGCCAAAAGATGGTAAAAACCATGATATATCACCAGTTACAAGTTCCATCCTAACCATGGGGCTAGGGGTCTTTTGCATACTCCAACTGGTGGGAGAGCTTTTGTAAGGCTAATGGTGTCAAGATTGGAGAGTCTTTCACTTTGGAATTAACTTCTCAACAAGACTCTCCAATCTTGACTTCATTAGCCTGACAAAAGCTTTCCCAACCAATTCCAATGTCCACAATTCCATCTTTTGCCGGTATAAATGCATAGAACTCCATTCCATTTTCGCCTAACAAAGTTATCCTTCCAAGCCTACTAATGGCACTAGCCCTCATGAGTTCACTTGGAAGAATCTGTAAAAGATTTGAATAAACACATCTTTTTATCCATTAGAACCAAGACAAAAAAAGCTAACTCACCGTTAAAACAAGAGTTGTTCCATGAAGTTACTAGTTGACATTCTCTGATATCTTCATGTGTGAGTGTTAACGAAACAAATCGATTTTCGATTGCTGAAGATGACTCTCTCCTCTCGTCTATGTTGTTATTGGCTTTCATGTCCCTGTTTTCCATTAGGTTCCGACGAAGTGGACTCTTTTTGTATATCTTTTGAACACTCTCCTCCCCCTCTTTGTTTTTGTTGTTATTGGGGCTTCTAGTCTTGTATCACTTGTGAACTCTTTGATGAACAAACTGAGCATTGGAGTTTCATTTTCCTAGATTAACTGAAATGTGAATAATTCACCTATATTTAATCCATTTATTTCAACAAAATCTTTGAAGCCCTTCCCAAACTCGTTCTATGTGTGCTTGCGCATAGAAGATTGGCTATGCTAGACTCTTTGTACCATCTTTACTTATCATAGTCATCATCCTAGGTTTTTCCAAACCATTTGCTCTCACAAAAAGCAATGGAAGATGCTGGAAAGTATGACAAATTAATAAGAATTGAAGTGAATAAAATATACTAACACTCGAAAACAAGAGTTAAATGATGGACTCACCACTCTACTCATTCTTACGTTGTCATATGTAAGTGTTAATGTCACAAATCGGGTATGGCTCTTGGATTCTCTACTTATCAGACTAAGCACAAGAATTCCGTTTTCCTATACTAACTCCATCATGAAGGTATCATCAATCTTCAAACCGTTTGCTTTTGCAAAATCTCTCCAGTCTCTTTTGAAACTCATTCTTCCTAAGCTCTCTTCATGAACATTTGACGCCGGCTTCATACCATTTTTGCCCAACAAAGTTATCATTCCAGGGTTGTTTAAGCCATGTTCTCTCATGAATGTTAATGGAACTCTAGTTTAAATTCATTATTTTAAATTTATGAGATTATCCCAAAAAGGAAAACAGAGAATTTGTAAATGTCACACATCTACATACTAACAGATTCTTGTCTAGTATACTTATAATAATCAGAACCACAATGTTTTATTTCTTTCTTTTCCACGTTAAGACACCAAACTATTAAATTCAATAAACTTTTTATTTTACCAAGAAAATAAATTTGGTACATGTCAAAAATGGAAACGCATAAATAAAACTCTCGAAACTTTGAAAGTCAAGAGGATACAAAAATTAATTATTTCAAATAGAACAAAACTATTAAATTAAATTGGGGTTTTAAAATTTAAACTTTTGATTTGAACTATGTGACTCTCTTGTCCTCTCATAAAACATACATCCTCCACTTTAATATATATATATATATATATATATATATATATCTTTCCGATCCAACAACAATGAAGATACACTCATCATAATCATCGTCAACTGATGCAAAAAGCAAGAAAGTTCAATACTAGATTACTAACAAGGATTTGATCCGATTGCTCCCAAACGAAACATAAAAGAAAAATTAAATAAATAAGAAAATTATAAACCGTGGTCATTTAACTATCAAAATGATTGAACAGGTTTAATGGTGGTTGTTTTCTTTATCTCTAGATCCTTTCTCATATCCAATTCGAGATTAGGCCTCCATGTCCACAAATCTACCCATCGTGTAGATAAGGTACTAGTCATTATCGCTTCTTTAGTGGACAATCTTGAGAGGATCATACGCAATAGTTCGTATGGGAGCTTGCTGATCGAATTCTTGTTATCAATCGAATATTAGACCCTCTTGGTTCTTGTATCATTTGATGATGGTGATGATGATGAGCGTGTCGACATCGTTGTCGGATCGAAAGGTGAGAAACCCAAGCGAGAGAGAAAGAATGGATTGTAGGTTGAAAGGGGAGAGGAAAGTAGATGATGTGTATTATATGAAAGACACGCCTACCTAACTCGATGGGGACTATGTGACTCTCGTGTCTTTCCATTAAACATATATACATCTCGCTTGTGTTTCTCTCCTTTCCATCCGACAACAAAGAAGACATGTCCATCATCATCATCACCATCATCAATTGATGCAAGAAGCAGAGCGGTCTTATATTTCGAGCGATAATAAGGATTTGATCAGCAAGCACCCAGACAAACTATTGCGCATGACGCTCTCAAGATTGTCCACCGAAGAGACGGTAAGGACAAGTGTCTTATCTACACGATGAGTAGATTTGTGGAAATGAAGGGCTAATCTCGAATTGGATATGAGAAAGGATCTAAAGATGACCACCATTAAACCTTTGCATGAAGTTTTTCGATCATTTTGATAGTCAAATGACCAAGGTTCATAGTTTTCTTATTTATTGAATCATTTAACAAAACGAAATTAGTTTGGGAGTGGTATGATCAAATCCGTGTTATTGATTTAGTATTGAACTTTCTTGTTTCTTGGATCAGTTGATGATGATGATGAGCGTGTCTTCATTGTTTTTGGTTCGGAAAGAGAGATTTATGAAAGTGGATGTGTGTTTTATGAAAGGATACGAGAGTCGGGTAGCTCAAATCAAAAGTTTTAAACCTATGATATATGCAATATTTTACCACGTTTTACTATCTATTTTATTCGTTTTATTAATAATAAATCAAGTGTTAGAAATGAACGTGTTCTTTTAGTGTTTTTCATTGGTCTTAACCACAATTAGAAAATTAGAATATTTTGGACGGAGCAATTCAAGCCTTTTTCCAAGAACTCAGATTCCTTCCACCAAATGTTGCGGCACATATGGAGATGATCCCACTGATGGATCGAGACCAAATTGTAGTAGGAGATAGAGAAGGATCTCAGCTTCACAACGAATATTTGTTTGCCAAAATCAAACGGTTAGATCTTGAGATAATAAAACAATACCGGAAATTGTTCGAAAATATTTCAAGACGAAGTAGGTTCCGCGATATTCACCGGTGACCGATCGATCACAGGAGGTGAACAATCGACCACCGGCCAACTCTCTGGAAACGACAGACGCGCACTAATACACAGTGACCGATCGATCACTTAGGTGACCGATCGATCACGGCGTCGAGAAAAAAAGAAATAATATGATTTCCTCGTATCTTCTCCAAATCTTGAAAAGATTTACCCTAGATCGGCCTCACCACTTTAAAAGGAGAACAAAAGAACAGAGAGAAATATTAACCTTTGTATCCAACTTGTTACGAAGCCAGTTACAAAGTTATATAAAGATCTCAAAGGCAAAACACTTTTCTTTTCTAAAAGCTTTTTCTTTCAATTTCAGTATGTAAGGGAGAAGGAGATCTCAGCTCTTTGTACAATCCATTGAGAAGTTTTCTAAACCTAATCTTTATGTTTGTATAAGAATTATTTGTTTCATCTCTATTATGCTTGAGTAGTTTCATTGTTGTGTTCTCGGCAACTCAATTCAAAGGGTTTTATTTGTTCAATAGATAGGATTGCATTCCATGGTAATTTCATGGTGATTCCTTAACTGACTCTTGGAATTCTTTTGGTTAAATCTATACTTATTGCATGTTTTATGATTATTACCTTGAAACTGATCTTAGAAATTAAAAATTGTGCTAGCCGCTCAGTTAGAACTTATCGTGAATAGATATATTACCGAGTTTGATGCTTGTGTTTGCGAGAGTGTTTTGCTTGCATTAAATGAACAATTGGACTTTGAATTGTAAAGCTTTTTTGTTTTTCAAGAATTGTAAAGTTTATTGTCTTAGTGTGGACAAGAAATAAATAAATTTTTTTGGTTCTGATTACTAATACCATACGAAAAATCTCTAGTAGGTATGAGATGTGTGACATTTTTAAGACATACAAATTTTATGTTTTCTTTTTTTTTGGGATAATCTTATAAATTTTAAACTATAAATTGTGCCTTTAATTGGAAATGAGAAATGATTTAGAATATCTTCAATATAACACTATAATTTACACCAAATCACATTTTATATTATATTGATGTAAATCATTCTCCAACTCAACACTATTCTTACACTAAAATATTGTAAGATTATTTTGTACACTATATTTGGTGTAAAAAATGAGTTTACACAATTTTTAGTGTTAAATTTTTTTTATATACAAAATGGTCCTTCAAATATCAAATTGTTTTAAAATTGATCATTTTAAAAATAAAAACAGTTTTAAATAATTTTTATATACATAAAATTTATGTACAAAGACATAAATTATATACATTTTAATTTTTTTATAGAAACCATGATATTTAACATTTAACCATGATATTTAACATTTTAAGTTGTAAAATAAAACAAAATTTATAGAAAATATAGTAACATAAATTTTTATTTTATATAATGTAATGAATGTTAAATTTAAATAATTTTATATTTTGTGTAAAATTTAAGATAATTAGGATTAAACCGTATATTTTAAATATACAGTGTACAAATTAGCAATTAATAATTTTTTTGTAAAATGAAATATACTTATAATATTCTGTTTTGGTGTAAAAAAATACTGTAATATTATTGGAATAATACTCAACACTATTTCTATGTAAAAAATAATGTAATATTAGAATTGCCCTTAGAAGATAAGATAAGAACTAAGCCATTTATTTCTACGAAATTCGATGGGAAGTGTATGGATACTTGAGCTAGTTACAGCAATACCCAAACATTATGATCCTCTAACCTATACCAATTGATATTACAAATTAACATCATGTAAAGGAATAAATAAAGAAGATCACTCTTTGTATATGTAAACAAACAATACAAACACAAGTGCCTATGAGACTATAGAGCACCATTATAACTTTTTTAATCATAAGAATACAATTTTTTTTATTTGCTTCCTTTTGTACCCATCTTCCTTCTCATAAATTAGATCATGATTTTTTCAACTTCATTTCTAATTAATTGACTTGATTTGTTTTTTAATTGCAGAGATATCCATTCTAAACAAGTGAACCAATCAAATGAAATCTAAGGAATAAAGAGGAAGTACCTGTACATGCCATGATACTTCAATGGAGGAATTTAGACTCTCACGCTCGCCCCTTTTGCTGAGAAACTACAATATGAATCCTCCATATGGTTTTTAGATCTAACGAGTAGATATGTCTTATCGCCTGCGCACCTTTATGACCTTCTAAGACGTGGTGAAAATATCATTTCCTCTATCCTAGCCGATAATAAAAAAGTGCAGTGGCGGCGCAGAAGAGAGAAATGAGAGAAGGGAGATAAAGGAGAAAACGTTTAGGGTTTTGAGTTGTTACTTTTATTTTTATTTATTACTTTTTAGGTTGAGAATAATTTTAAATGGTATTATGGTAAATATTATGAAACAAATCGGGTTATACGTCTTTTGTATAAAAAATAAAGACATCATGAGAATGTGTTTTTGCAATAAAAGCATTTAAAATTAGTGTTATTGTGAATGACTTTTTTTTTAGGACAATCCCATAAATTTAAAAATTTGGACAATGTGAACTTCACTTTAGCTATGGAAATTTAGCGGCATGTTGAGTGGAAACATTATGCTTAAAAAAAAGATTTTGTACATATTTGTTTTTTCATGATTTTTATGGTGAAGACACATCATAGAAAGTTTTTGTGTTAAAAAAGGTTGGCTCCCTATTTACCTCCATATAAACACCACTAAACCGTTTTCCCCTTGAACTTTTTCTCTCTTTATTTTACTACACGAACTTTCTTAACTCATTACAAATCCACCCAAACTAAATATCTCTTTGCAACTAATCAAACAAAATTGGTTATACTAAACCTTTCATTACCCTTCATTTAATCATAAACACGGTGTATCAGACTTTAGTTACGTTTCTAAAACCGCGTTTAGCCAAACCCTAGTTTGGCGAATATTGTTTTAATTATCGAGACTTCTTCTTCGGCATGATTTGATCTTTGCTATGTTCGGCGAGTATATATATTGTTTAAAAGAGATTAAACTGGTCCATCATGTATTGTTGATTACACCAAGTACTATTAAGAAGTGTATACAATTTAGAAAAATCCTAGTAAAAAATTAGATTAAATGAAGTGTTTTTTTATATGTTTTTTGTAAAAATTAGATTAATTCGGTTGTGTCTAATATACATACATCTAAGTGGAGAGTGTTTACTGATAGTGGAAGAGATTATTTCTTTCAGGTTGATTATATTTTTCTTTGAGTAAGCTATTTTTAACTTGGTAGATAATTTGATTTGATCTTATAGGGTAAACTTGAGCCGGCTGAGAGGCTTTTTGGTTCGGCGATACAGGAAGCTAAGGAAGGTTTTGGAGAGAGAGATCTGGTTGCAATAATCTGGTTGGTCTCTATTGGATATATTCAGCTCTTATAGTTTTCATTTTTAGTTGGCTTAGATCATAGTGTTTGTTCATTTCTTATGATGTGTATGAAAAAGTTTATCAGCATCTCCAGTATGGTCCTTGTTAATTTACAAATTCTCTACTTTTGTGAAGTTTCATTCTTTTTTGGGAGAGTCATCTCTTCCCAAATATTTTGATTCGTACAATGCTCTGTGTTTGAAAACTTGTTTTCTTGAACTAATACCTCTATCTATTAATTCCTCTATATAAGGCAGAGTTATATAGAGTTAAGAAAGAATTCGACAAAGCAGAGCCATTGTACCTGGAAGCTGTTAGTATATTGGAGGAGTTCTATGGTGCTGAACATGTGCGGTGAGAAATAATTATCTATTGAGCTGACACTTAGTTGTATAGATTGCCATTCTGTTGAACTTCTTCACCGATTTGTAAAATCTTATCTTTTATGCCATCTCAGTAATACTATTGTTCTCGAAATTTCTGTATTTTCCAATACCACCTTCCTTGTAGATTCCCAACTCCAACTTTACTCTCTCTCGGATTTCAGGAGGGGTTTTTCTTGAGAAACTAATTGAGGATTTCTCTAGGTTTATAGCTTGTCATGAGGCTTCTCCATAAAGCGCAAGAATGGTCTTCAAAGCAGTTGTGTTTTTTGTACTTGTGTTACAGAAAAACATCGTATCATCTGCAAAGAGCAGATGATTTAGTGTCGGGCTACCTTTTGGAACTCTAAGTCCCTGAAGCACACCTTGGGCTTGAGCTTTGTGGCATAAACCAGTGAGAACCTCACTACACAGAATAAACAAGTAGGGAGAGAGAGGATCTCCTTGCCTTATCCCTCTCTCTGGATTAACTACTCCTTTAGGTCCATCATTGATTAGATACGAATAGGTAACCGTACTCACACACTGCATCAGCCAAGAAACCCAACGCTGGTGGAAACCAAACTGCTCCAGGACCTGTCTGATAAAAGACCACTCTAGCCGATCATAAGCTCTGCTCATATCAGTTTTCACCGCCATGGAGCAAAACTTTTTGGCGTTAGAGTTCTTAAGAGAGTGTAGTACCTCGTGTATGATGAACACATTGTCTGCAATCGCCGTCCAGGAACAAACGCAGACTGAGTCTCCGAGATCAGATTGGATAGCAGGATGAAGCCTTTTTACAAAGAGAACTTATTATTCAAAAATTAGATTATGCTAAAACACAAAGGTTGTCAAAACTACAAAACAACTATCCGAGAGAAACACGCTCCGGAAAAGTTAATCCAACAATGGTTGTTTAATGAGTCTTCAGAAAATAATGATGCTTTAAAATGTTGTTATAAAGAGTATATCATTCATTCACAAATCTGAATCCATTTTTGAAGCGGACTATGACATTTTTTGTTTACTCGTCAAAAGTTGGTGGGATATAGATCTAAATTCCACATCAAATTTTTTGATAGGAATTACTAAGATATAAGTAGCGATCGTCTAACTTTGACTAATATAAAGTTTCTTGGAAAAAAGTTCAAAAACAAATGCATGCGGATTTTACTGTTTGGATCTAAAGCGGATATTATCGTAATCATATAGGAGTTAGCCAATCCTAGTTCTAGCTCTAATAACCAAACAATCTTTGCAGCATGAGGAGGCTCTGGTGAGCCTTCCTGCTCGAGACCATGCCATGCCTCCGATTGTTGAGCATTACTTCTTTTCACAATCTACAATCATAAAAAAAAATACACATTTCATTTATCTTCAGGAGCTTTTTTGAGGGCAAGTAAAATATAATAAATAATATTTTCGGCTTTTTTTGGTACAAATATCGTGAAGCGAACTGGGTTGGGTTCAGTGATAAGACATGGGAGGTGCGAACCACTACGATGACAATGCATGCCGACCCACAGAGGATAACCCAACAACGTTTCTCCGTTTTTGACGACGAAGACCTGACTAGAAGAGTCGTTCCTAATACCATCTTCACTGACAGCGAGAATTCGGCAGGGAACAACCAAAGTAAGGAACGACGATCCTCGATACGTAACTTCACAGCAGTTCTCTACCTTTGGAGATGATAGCTCTGCGAGGAGAGTTGCACGAAACTCCGATCTCTCAGAGGGAGAGGTGGCGCGGCAAACCACTACGAGGACAAAGCATGCCGACCCACAGGATGACCCAACAACATTTCTCCGCTTTCGACGACGAGATCGATCCATGATATGCTATACACATCTCTGAAGAAGAGAAAAACGTTGAATGGGTGAAACAAGCAGATGTCGCTGAAGCAAAAAAAGGTGCGGTTCGAGCCCTGCTTCACGAGATGGCCGAGTTTCGAGCCTCATTGACCAAGACTGCGGCTCAGTTGAAGGCTATCTGCTAGCAGATGCATCGTGCCACTAGCAAGGCACCGAAACTCGATGTGATCCTTGAACAAGCTCAGCACACTCTGTTCTCGGCGCGCATCACCGAAGCTCGAGTATCGGACCCATGCAAAATTAAAGTGCCGACCTACGACGGAACCAAAGACCCAGCTGACCACCTCAACGAATTCAATGTGGCGATGACCAGAGCAAATTTCAAAGAACAAGAGATGGACATGGACAATGTCTACTGTTTGTAGAAAATCTCAAGGGACCAGCTCTCCAATGGTTTAAAGGGCTTGAAAGAAATTCCACCGATACTTTCAAACAGCTGTCAGAAGCTTTCATAAAGCACTACTCCATCTTCGTTGAAACCCAAACATCTGGTGCCAATATATGGTCCATGGACCAAGGATCATCCGAGTCTCTCAAGACCCTCATCGAACGCTTCAAGTTGGTACTATCACAAGTAAAAGGCATCAATGACTCGGACACATTCCGCATGCTGAAGAGGGCCATATGGCACGAGTCTGTCTTTTGGAAAGAGTTGTCTAGCAACGAGCCCTCGACAATCCAAGATGCTCTGCACCGAGCGACCAATTTTGCTAAAAGCGAAGAAGCTCGCAAAGAAGTATGGGAAATGGAAACAGAAAAACGACAGCAACCACCAACCACGCCAGTCGCAAAAAACCCATAGTGGAAATTTCGTCCAACACGAAGGCAATTCAAAAAAACCCACAACTATGAGGTGCATTCTCCCAGCTATGAGCACAACCAAGGAAGATGTTTTTCCAATGAGTGAACCGGTAATTTAACTTATGACGAGTCGTTATACTGCGACATTCATCACACTCATAGACACTCGACAGTAAACTGCCTATCTCTCAGCTCGGCGCTCACCCAAAAACTTCTAAACGGTGAATTCGGCGAGAACTTCAACCTCAAAGACTTCGAATTAGAGGAAACGATATTGAAGTAGCGCCGATCAAAACGATGACTTGGCACAAGGTAAACCAAGAAAGAAGTACTACGATTAAACACCCATCCCATCATTCATCTGCCACTTACTATGAACTACGCGTGACTTGATCCCTGCAAAGGGTATGTAGGCAGCTTATTTTTGGATGGGTTTAGTTGCCCCCCTCCCAATAAAGGAAGGGGAAGGAGAAGTGGGGTACGTATACTCGTATACTCCCACCTTCTGTTATAACAAACTTTTATGAAAATAAACACTTGTTACACGTACTGTCAAAAACGACTATCTTTATCACATCCTTTACGAATCATTCAAAAGTCATATCAAAACGACAATCTCTATCACATTCTTTATGGATCACTCAGGGTCTTACTTAAACGACCATCTCACAATCGACCGTCGCTGCTGGCCACAACGATGACCTTTCACAAATATTCTGCAGATTATCTTTACAATAACATGCACCATCGGATAAGCGCGCTATATAAATAAAAATGGTTCATTATAGGAGTAGGTGTGTTTAGAGAGAAGCACACTTGTAACCCAAATGACCATATAAAAAACCCAACAACGTCGTTGGTCGAAACCAATAGCTCATTATAGGAACAGGTGTGTTTAGAGAGAAGCACAGTTGTAACCCAAACGACCATTCAAAAAACCCAACAACATCGTTGGTCGAAACAAATGATCGTTATAGGAGCTATCGTGTTCAAAGAGTGACACTGTCGTAAACCAAAACAATCATCCGAAAGACCCTACAAACCTTAACAGTGGTTGCAACTACGTAAAATGCTCGCTTCCGAAGTTGGGTGGTCGACAACGACCTAACTCTTATAACAAGAACGAGCATCGAAATATAGCAACAACGCCATCAATCATGATGATGGTTCATCTAGATTTTTAAACAAAGTCATTTGAACTAGACTAACTACGCATCCTCGAAACGAATTCAACATGGATACAATTCATCACAATTAGTTGCCTTTCTGAAAGTCTAAGTCAGGAAAACTCGACTTATCAGAAAAACAGATCAAATTAAAAGTTGCATTCATTATCACATTTTATAACACAAGCCATCTAGACGCAAAATCAAAGTCAAGTCTAAAACATAAGCGCTAAGAGGCGCGCGAAGCAACTAAGGGACAGTCCCCTCATCATCAACGACTCCCGCGGGAGTAGTGATGGTAGTCGGCCCTGCTGCCTCCTCGCACCTGGTCTTCTCAAAGACTCGTCAATCCTTCTTTCCTCAAAGACCTTGTGGAAGCCGGAATTCGCACAATTAGATTTGTAAGGGTTTCGAAAGGAAGCAGAGATTTCTGAAGATAAGCTATGAAGAACAATGATGAGCAGAGAGAAATTAGGGTTTGTAATTGCTTTGTATTGCTTGTGTGATAAAAAGTGTGAATGAATCTTTACAAGTGTTTCTGCATTCCTATATATAACCCCCTAAGTCGGCTAAGCCTTTTTCCTAAACCCTTAGGGATTGCCTTTTTCGCCTATGTCGGTCGAGCCTACGTGGGCTTTGCTGCTGGGCTTTGACATGCTGAACCTTCTGGAACCCTTGCTGAAGTTCTGACGGGCGTTGAAGGACCTGAAGCCGATGGAAAGGCTCAGGCGCCGATGTCAACTGCCTGGATGCCGATGAGGCCAGGCACATCGGCGTCACTGGGCAGTGACGTCGGCACCACTGCCTGTCATCGGTGTCACTGCTCAGTGACATCGGTGCCAGGCAGTCTTCGTCTCTGCAGCGCCTTCTGCTGGCTCTGTGACCTCTCCGACGCTGCATCATGGCTCTCCCGAGACGAAGACCACTTCGAAGGTTCCTTCAACAGGTAGAAGGTTCAAAGGACTTAAGGGTTTTCAGGAGGTCTTCACCTTCTTCTGTGGGTGAAATGACCTAGGGGTTATATTATCTCTTGCTTGCTTGAAACATGCGCGTTGCTTATCATAACTTTGGAGGTCGAGGCTCAGCGGGTGAAATCCGACCCCAACAGTTAGCCCCCCAGCTCGGTAGTGTTAATGATAACAGTATCGAGTTTAAGGACCATTGGGTGTCGAGATTAGCTGTTCAAAGTTATGACGTCGTAGGCTTGAGTCGTTAGTGTTGATAACACTATAAACGTTGTTTTCCGTTTTTCGAAGATTTTAAGACTTCGTGCTCTGCTTGCAAGAGCTGATAGCGTCTGCTGTTGTCAATGACATCCGCACTTAAGGATTTTAAGACCTTGCTGAAGATTTTAAAGACTCCGCGTTGCGTTTGCTGACGTCAACGATGTTTTTTGCAACGGGACAGATGAATTCCGAGAATGAAAATTTTCTCTGAAGATTTTTGGTATCCGCTGAGGGAAAGAGAAGCCTTTACCCGTTTTTTTTTTTTTTTTTTTTTTTGACGTCGAGGCAGACGACGACGACGTCGAGGAAGACGACGACGACGTCGAGACAGACGAAGATGTCGAGGCAGACGACGACGTCGAGGAAGATGACGTCGAGGAAGACGACGACGACGACGACGTCGAGGAAGACGACGACGTCGAGGAAGACGACGACGACGTCAAGGAAGACGACATCGAAGAAGATGACGACGACGTCGTGAAAGACGACGACAACGTCGAGACAGACGAAGACGTCGAGGCAGGCGACGACGTCGAGGCAGACGACGACAACATCGAGGCAGACGACGACGACGTCGAGGCAGACGACGACGACGTCGAGGAAGACGACGACGACGTCGAGGAAGACGACGACGACGTCGAGACAGACGAAGACGACGTCGAGGCAGACGACGACGACGTCAAGACAGATGACGACGACGTCGAGGCAGACGAGGACGACGACGTCGAGGAAGACGAGGACGACGACGTCGAGGAAGACGACGACGTCAAGACAGACGACGACGACGTCGAGGCAGACGACGACGACGTCGAGGCAGGTGACGACGACGACGTCGAGGAAGACGACGACGACGTCGAGGAAGACGACGACGTTGTCGAGACAGACGAAGATGTCGAGGCAGACGACGATGTCGAGGAAGACGACGTCGAGGAAGACGACGACGACGTCGAGGAAGACGACGACGACGTCAAGGAAGATGACGTCGAGGAAGACGACGACGACGTCGTGGAAGATGACGTCGAGGAAGACGACGACGACGTCGTGGAAGACGACGATGACGTCGAGACAGACGAAGACGTCGAGGCAGGCGACGACGTCGAGGCAGACGACGACGTCGAGGCAGACGACGACGTCGAGGCAGACGACGACAACATCGAGGCAGACGACGACGATGTCGAGGCAGACGACGACGGCGTCGAGGCAGACGACGACGGCGTCGAGGCAGACGACGACGACGTCGAGGCAGACGACGACGACGACGACGACGTCGAGGCGGACGACGACGACGTCGAGGAAGACTACAACGACGTCAAGACAGACGAAGACGACGTCGAGGCAGACGACGACGTTGAGACAGACAAAGACGACGTCGAGGCAAACGACGATGAGGATGGTGATGAGGAAATCGATGACTGATTGACTTTCTCGTTTTATGCCTTTTATGTTTTGTCTTTGATAGATCATAAGAGTAATGGTAATTGTTTTGCTGACCAAGCCTTTAGTATAAGTTGATGGTCGTTTACACTTGAAACGCCTTTGGCTGTTTGTACCAATGTCGTTGTTGGGTTTTTGATTGTAGAGTAGCAAAATCGCAAGTGCGCTTGTGGTCCTTTCCTACCAACGCTTGTTGTTGGGTTTCCATTTTTACCAACGTTGTTGTTGGGTTTTGTAGAATGGCGGTGCTTTCCGAACACGTCTGTTCAGAAGCGATCACACCTTTTGACTTGACCAACGTGTTGTTGGGTTTTCTGAATGATTATTCGGTGTATAAACCTAAGTAATCATTGGCAGCTGCTTTTGACCAACGCTGTTGTTGGGTTTTTGAATGAACGTCCAGGGTCAACAGCCCAGGATCTGAACATTAGAATCAGCCGGGGTCAAAAGCCCAGAAACTTATCGTTATAACTTATATAGCGCTCTTAGGATCCGATGATGGATGTCAATGTGTTCAGGTTCACACATTGTTGCTGTGGCCAACAGCAACGACAGTGGATTGAACTTGCTTGAAAAAGGCTTTGAATAATCCATAGAGGATGTAGCTGATGAAATTGCTTGAAAAAGGCTTTGAATAATCCATAGAGGATGTAAGTGATGAAGTCTATGAGACTTGTGTCAAGTGAATCCTGAGAAGGACGTAGACGAAGTGCTCGAGACTTGTCTAATAAATCCAGAAAAGGATGTTTGATGTTTTCAGCATGGTGGAAGTAAAGGATGGGAGTATACGAGTATACGTACCCCATTCCCCCCTCCTTTTACGGAGGAGGGCAACTGAACTCGTCCGGAGACAAGCTGCCTACGTACCCTTTTGCAGGGATCAAGTCGCCTCGTAGTTCGTTCCAGAGGCCTCAAGAGGAACTAGTGGCAGTACATTTCGAGTGCCTTGCAAACCACTAGGGAGTGGTGTGGGAGGTTTTTCGGTGACGTAGGCTCGCGGTGGTGACATGCTGCAGACCTTGCTACTTGCAGACCCGTTGGCTCTGCGTTTTCAGTAGCTTATGCGAGCTGTAACTGCTATAGAAGGTCGGTCAAATCATTGACATGTTCGGAACTGGTCCTTCTCCTATTTCGTGATTCTTGAGGTGAAGATTCCTCCTTCTTTTTCTCGGTGTTCCTCAGCTTGTGCTCTGCCATGAAACACATACGAGACTCCTTCTGGTTGCCCCATATCGTTTTTACGCCGATGGGTGTAAGAAACTTGAGGCATAAATGGTATGTTGAAGGCACCGCTCGCATCTGGTTGAGCCAGGGAGTTCCCATGATCATGTTGTAGATGGCTGGGTGATCCGAGACTGTAAAATCGACCATCTTTTTAACGTTGCCAGCTTGGACGGGTAGGCGAACCGTTCCCATCGTCACGATTATCTCTCCGGAGAAACCTATTATAAGCTTAGGCTGCCCTTTGATTGTGGACAAATCAATCTTCATTCGCTCCAGCGTCTTTTTGAAGATGACATCCATCGAGCTTCGTGTATCAATGAGAACGCGAGCGACGTTGAAGTCGTAAACAGTCAAGTTGATTACCAGAGGATCGTTGTGTGGTTGATCGAGACCCTCAGTGTCTTGCTCGTCGAAGGTAATAGGGTCGCTGGAAAGCCTTGGCTTTGCAGGTGCTAATATGTTCGCGCAGACGTCAGCGCGGCGTTGGTAAGCTTCGATCGCAGTCTTATTGTCAGCACAGTACTGCGAGCCTCCCATTATCATGTTGATAACTTCGTGCTGGTCCTCGTTTTCCATGCCATAATCGCGATGTTGGCCCCTGGGAGTATCCACTTGTTGTTTGGTGTTGGCAGGAGCTTTCTCCTCGGGTTTAAAGTCTGACAGGCTGACGTTGCCTTTCAAAGTGCCTTCAGTCAGTTTGGCTATGAGCTGCTGCCCCAACTCCCAACACTTTGCAGTTGAGTGTCCATTTGCCTTGTGGAAGTCGCAATATAACTCCTCGTCGTACTCCTTTGGTCCTTCGTAACCCAATGACTCCACTTGGTAGTTATGGACCCCTCCGGATCCTCCTTCGTATTGGATGTAGACGTGATTCGAAGCGTGAGCTGGCTCACTTGCCTGTTTTTTCTTTCCGCCCTTCCTAGCTTGAACTTCTTCCTCTGTTCGAGCGAAGTCAGCAGCACGGTGGAGTGCGTCTTGGATTGTTGTTGGCGTGTTGAGGCTCATCTCTTGCCATAATGGAGATGGACACTGAAGTGCTCCTCGCAAAGCTTCCAATGCTGACTTGTTGCTGATACCTTCGACCTTTGACAGCGTGTTCTTGAACCTTGTCATGAAAGACCGAAGACTCTCGGTCTCGCCTTGTTTATTATTCCATAGTTCCGAGTCGTAGATCTTCCGTTCCATGAAGATGTTGTAATGCTGCACGAATAACTCGGAAAGCTGAAGAAAGGTGTGAACTGAGTTCTTCTCCAGCTTGTAGAACCATTGTAGCGCAGGCCCCTTGAGACTTTCCACAAACAGCTTGCAGTAGACGATGTCTTTTTCCGTTTCCTTGAAGTTCGCTCTCCCCAAGGAAACTTCGAATTCCATCAGATGATCCGAAGGGTCAGTGGTTCCTTCGTAGATGGGTAACTTGATCCTCCCGGGATCGGAGATTTTTGTCTTCGCGATTCGTTCGTCGAAGGGTGTATTCCTCGCCTTTTCTAGAACCTGAGCGATGGCAGGAGCCTTTCCCGTTCCCTGATGCATCTGCGATTGGGTGTACTTTAGGTCTGAGGTCACCCGATCCATCTGAGCTTTAACTGCAGCAAGCTCTGCAGCGTAAGAGCGTTTGAATGCTCTGCGCTCCTGCTCCTTCTTGTACCTCTCTTCGCTAGAGTAGTTGGAGTATTCCGCGGTGTCCCCCACAATCTCTGTCTTGGAAGAACTTGACGTGCTTTTAGTGTCAGGGGCGCATGGTTCTTGTCAGTTTCCTTCTGGACCTTCCGCTCGTGTACGCTTTGCGGGTGCTGGTTCTTCTCCGTCGGAGACGTCTACGACGCGTTCGGGGGACTTGTCCGTTTCTCGACGCGGAGGTGGTGGTGGTAAATCCTCTGGGTTCCCCCGAGTAGTGCGAGGCGCTGAGAAGTCGAGGCGTTGAGGGTCGAGGCGCGCTCTGAGTCTCGTCGTGTTAGGTCTTTCGCGTTTTCTTCGCGAAAGAGCTTTCAGTTCCTTCGAGTTCTCTTTGATCATCTTGGCTTGCTTCTTCTGCTCAGTGAAGAAGTCTTCTAGCATCTTCTTCACCTCGGTTAGGTCATCACGAGCAGGGGTCTTTGCAGCGGTAGCCTCGATCGGAGGTTCTCTTTCCCGGTTGTCTCTGCGGGACGTGTTCTCTTCGCCACTCACCATCTTTGAGTTGTTACGTAGCTTAGTCGGCGCCAAATTATGGAAGCCGGAATTCGCACAATTAGATTTGTAAGGGTTTCGAAAGGAAGCAGAGATTTCTGAAGATAAGCTATGAAGAACAATGATGAGCAGAGAGAAATTAAGGTTTGTAATTGCTTTGTATTGCTTGTGTGATAAAAAGTGTGAATGAATCTTTACAAGTGTTTCTGCATTCCTATATATAACCCCCTAAGTCGGCTAAGCCTTTTTCCTAAACCCTTAGGGATTGCCTTTTTCGCCTATGTCGGTCGAGCCTACGTGGGCTTTGCTGCTGGGCTTTGACATGCTGAACCTTCTGGAACCCTTGCTGAAGTTCTGACGGGCGTTGAAGGACCTGAAGCCGATGGAAAGGCTCAGGCGCCGATGTCAACTGCCTGGATGCCGATGAGGCCAGGCACATCGGCGTCACTGGGCAGTGACGTCGGCACCACTGCCTGTCATCGGTGTCACTGCTCAGTGACATCGGTGCCAGGCAGTCTTCGTCTCTGCAGCGCCTTCTGCTGGCTCTGTGACCTCTCCGACGCTGCATCATGGCTCTCCCGAGACGAAGACCACTTCGAAGGTTCCTTCAACAGGTAGAAGGTTCAAAGGACTTAAGGGTTTTCAGGAGGTTTTCACCTTCTTCTGTGGGTGAAATGACCTAGGGGTTATATTATCTCTTGCTTGCTTGAAACATGCGCGTTGCTTATCATAACTTTGGAGGTCGAGGCTCAGCGGGTGAAATCCGACCCCAACAGACCTCATCGATCTTCGTCTTTTCAAATACTCGTCAGTCCTAATCTCCTTGAAGACCTCGCCGGTCTTTATCTTTTCAAATACTCGCCAGTCTTGGTATCCTAGACGACTTTGTCAGTCTTGGTCTCCACAAAGACCTCTTCGGTCCTGGTCTTTTCAAAGGCTCGTCGGTCCTGCTCTCCTTAACGATCTCGTTGGTCCTAATCTCCTCAACGATCTCGTTGGTCCTATTCTCTTCAACGATGTTCTCGGTACTAGTCAGGGTCACCTTGGCCCAATTTTTGCCAGTAACAGAGAACTTCCCAACTTCGCTCACTAACAACAGCTCAGGTCTTGGCAGCAATAGTAGTGGTTGGCGCAGTAGTGGTTGGCGCAGTTGTAGTCGGCACAGTAGTTGGCGCCGCTAAAGCATGCATAGTAGTGGGCGCAGCTAAAGTAGGTTCAGTAGTGAGCGCAGCTAAAGCATGCGCAGAAGTGGGCGCAACTAGAGTAGGTGCAGTAGTGGACGCAGCTAGAGCAGGTGCAGTAGTGGACGTAGCTAAAGCATGCGCAGTAGGGGTCGGCGAAGTAGAAAGTGTAGTAGTGGGCGCAACTAAAGCATATGCAGCAATCGGTATTTTCTCTGAGAAATATGAGTATTGACAAGTTGTTCGTCGGCAAGAGATGGACTTTGTGCGTTCACTGCATCATTCACATCTGAGACCAGGACTCGAGTCACATCTCTACTTTTACAAGGACGAAGCCAAGAGCTAGACTCCGGATTGAGACAGTTTATTTCGAAGGTCGGTCCTAGGCTCTCCAAACTAGTGGTCCTCAGCTTTGAAATGGTTTCCAAAAACCTCTTATAAGACGACGTCGAGTTTATCATCGAAGTAATGTTCAAGAATTCCGAACTATCGACCCTACTACAATGCAATGTCGCAATAAGTTATCAAGCCCGCGTGGTCAATGTAAATTTTTGTTCAAGCCCTCGACATAAAACAAATCCAAGAAAATAAGGCATAACAACATCCACGCTGAGTTTGTTGCGAGTTGCCTAACAAGAATGACGATGTCCCGGAAATAGCTCTCGAGCACACGAAACTAAAATCGAAACGAGGTCGTGGTCCTAGTTATAGGCCTAGAGCTCGGATTCGTTCTAATTTGCGCATCGACTCGACGACCTGCTTCTTCAAAGGACCTCGTCAGCGTCGAAGACTAAGCACGACGCTGCTCGACCTTCGGTTTCAGACAAGCTCTCGTGAATACAAGCCGACTCCGGTACAAGAACGAAGTTCTGGTTCGTGATGAGCTAATAAGTGAACGGACTAGTCAAGATGAAGAAGAGCTTAGTCTTAAACGAGTCTTTCTCTCTCGACTCCGAGTCCTCAGCGTGACGTCAATTTTTCCTCCAAAACAGGTCAATTACAATGGCCACTATTGTTTTTGATCTCAAGAGTACCATATGCCCGGAACGATGATTGTTCCCGGATTCAACTGTCATACAAACGCACCGGAACAAAGACGTAGGCTTCTGTTTGGGTTAGAAGTCGCTCCCCCGAGAACAACAGTCGATAATGACAAAAGCGCTGTGATATGGTTGATTCGTCGAGCAGACGGATTAGCCAAACAGCCAAATACGCTGTCGCACCCAAATTTGAAAAGTTGGACCAGTTTGGCCGAACCACTCGGGCCAGTTTGGCCGAGCTCATTGGATCAACTACATTTCGCCGAGGAGAGTCTTTTTTTTAATAGCAGGTTTGTCGCTAAGCGTAGCAAGACCGTCGCGCCAACAAGTCTCGAACAAGTCTAGCCCATCAGGAGAAGCCCACAATAGAAGCCACCTTCAGAAGACGAGATCATCGGCGAAATAGGGAAACTTCCGGTTTCATCGAGAAGATCAACTCAATAAAGAAATAGAATCGGGATGAATCCCGAGGAATTAGGATAATTTCCTATATCTCGTTGTAACCCTAAACCGACCTAGTCAAATATTTATATCGATGTACATCCTTTGAGAAAGGGATCCGCAACATTATTGACTAAAGCAATACAATGCAATTACAAAACCCTATTTCTCTTTGCTCATTGTTTCTACTTTGTAGTTTAACATAGAAATCTCTGCTTCCTCTCGAAACCCTTACAAATCTAATTGAGCGAATTCCGGCTTCCACAATTTGGCACCGACCAAGGGGAATTTAGAGAATTTCTTACACCAAAAAGCTAGGTAACAACTTAAAGATGGTGAGCGGCGAAGAAAACACGTCCCGCAGAGGCAACCAGGAAAGAGAACCTACGGTCAAGGCTACTGCTGCAAAAACCCCTGCTCATGGTAACCTAACCGAGGTGTAGAAGATGCTAGAAGACTTCCTCACCGAGCAGAAGAAGCAAGCCAAGATGGTCGAGTAAAACCCGAAGGACTTGAAGGCTCTTTCGCGAAGAAAACGCGAAAGACCCAACATGGCGAGACTCAGAGTGCGCGTCGAGCCTCAGCGCCTCGACTTCTCAGAGCCTCGCACTACTCGGGGTAACCCAGAGGATCTACCACCACTTCCTCCGCATCGAGGAACAGACAAGTCTTCCGAATGCGTCGTGGACGTTTCTGACGAAGAGGAACCAACTCCCACAAAGCGTACACGGGCGGAAGGTGCAGAAGGAAACCGACAAGAACCACGCACCCCTGACACCCAAATCGCATCAAGCTCTCCCAAGACAGAGATTGTGGGAGACACCGCGAAATACACCAACTACTCTAGCGAAGAGCGGTACAAGAAGGAGCAGGAGCGCATATCATTCAAACGCTCTTACGCTGCAGAGCTCGCTGCAGTTAAAGCTCAGATGGATCGGGTGACCTCAGACCTAAAGCACACCCAATCGCAGATGCACCAGGGAACAGGAAAAGCTCCTGCCATCGCTCAGGTGCTAAGAAAGGCGAGGAATACGCCCTTCGACGAACGAATCGCGAAGACAAAAATCTTCGTTCCTGGAAGGATCAAGTTACCCATCTACGAAGGAACCACAGACCCTTCGGATCATCTGATGGAATTCGAAATGGCCTTCGGGAGAGTAAACTTCAAAGAAGCGGAAAAGGACATTGTCTACTGCAAGTTGTTCGTAGAAAGTCTCAAGGGACCTGCCCTTCAATGATTCTACAAGCTGGAGAAGAATTCAGTTCACACTTTTCTCCAGCTTTCCGAGTTGTTCGTGCAGCATAACAAAATCTTCATGGGAAGAAAAATCTACGACTCAGAACTGTGGAGTAACAAACAAGGCGAGACCGAAAGTCTGCGATCTTTCATGACAAGGTTCAAAAAAACGCTTTCAAAGGTTGAAGGTATCAGCAACAAGTCAGCCTTGGAAGCCTTGCAAGAGATGAGCCTCACGCCGATAACAATTCAAGACGCTCTCCACCGTACAACCGACTTCGCTCGAACAAAAATGGAAGTCCAAGCCAGGAAGGGCGGAAAGACCAAACAAGCAAACGAAGCAGCCAAAGTCGCTGCACCTAAGAAAAACAATCCCGCCTACGTCGAATACGAAGGAGGATCCGGAGGGGCTCAGAACTATCAAGTAGAGTCATCGGGTTGCGGATGCGGAAGAGGCCGTGGGCGCGGTCGCGGCAGAGGAACCTGGAACAATACTTGGACCACAGAGTCGAAGGATTATGACGAGAAGCTGTATTGCGATTTCCACAAAACTAGTGGACACTCCACCGCAAGGTGCCGTGAGTTAGGGAGACAGCTCATAGCCAAGCTCACATAGGGCACCTTGAAGAACAACAACAACTGGTTGGACTTCAAGCCAGAGGAAAAATCTCCTGTTGACACCAAACAACAAGTGAATACTCCCAAACGCCACCATCTAAATGATGGCATGGAAAACGGAGAGCAACACGAAGTGATCAACATAATAATGAGAGGATCGCAGTACTGTACTAACAACGAGACGACAATTGAAGCTTACCAACGCCGCGCTGACGTTTGCGCAAACATATCGGCACCTTCAAAGCCTAGACTTTCCTGCGACCCCATCACCTTCGACGAAAAAAACACCGAGAGCTTCGATCAACCACACAACGATCCCCTGGTAATCAACTTGATTGTTTACGACTTCAACGTCGCTCGTGTCCTTATTGATACAGGGAGTTCTGTGGACGTCATCATAAAAAAAAACACTCGGACGAATGAAGATCGATCTATCCACGATCAAAGGAAGGCCTAAACCCATAACAGGATTCTCCGGCAAGACAACCATGACGTTGGGAACGATTCGCCTTCCCGTCCAAGCTGGCAACGTTAGGAAGATGGTCGACTTCACTGTTTGATCATCCAGCAATCTACAACGTAATCATGGGAACTCCTTGGATCAACTTAATGAGAGCTGTACCTTCAACATACCACTTATGCCTCAAATTACTAACTCCCATCGGCATAAAAAAAATATGGGGAAATCAGAAGGATTCCCGTACCTGTTTTCTGGCCGAGCATAAGATGCAAAACATCGAGAAAAAGAAGGACGACTCTCAACCTCAAGAATCACGAAAAAGAGCGAGGACCAGCTCCGAGCAGGTCAAGAATCTAACTGACATCTTATAGCTATTACAGATTGCAAAAGGTCGCGTAGAAGAAGAACGACCTACCTCCGAACCTATGATATCTGTATGCATTGACGAGCGACACCCCAAAAGATGTGTAGAGATCGGAGCCACACTCGATGAAGATCTTAAGAAGAAGCTCGTGGCTTTCCTCCAGAAACATATCAACACTTTCGCCTGGGCAGCAGAAGACATGCCAGGGATAGACATCAACGTCGCCAGCCACGAACTCAACGTCGATCCGACGTTCAAACCAATAAAACAGAAAAGGAGGAAGCTTGGCCCCGAACGAGCAAAAGCGGTAAACGACGAAGTCGAAAGGCTCCTACGCGTCGGATCAATCACCAAAGTCAAATACCCCGATTGGCTCGCCAACCTAGTCGTGGTAAAAAAGAAAAACGGGGAGTGGCGTGTCTACGTGGATTTCACGGATCTGAACAAAGCGTGCCCTAATGTCTGCGTTGACATTCTTGGACGCATTCTCAGGCTATAACCAGATTCTAATGCATCCTGAAGATAGAGCAAAGACCGCCTTTGTCACCGACCGCGGATGCTACTGTTACAAGGTAATGCCTTTCGGCCTGAAAAACGCTGGAGCAACATATCAGAGACTCGTCAACAAGATGTTTCAGGACCAGTTAGGCAAAACAATGGAGGTGTATATAGACGATATGCTCGTGATATCTCTCGAGGAAAAGGATCACATCTCAC
This sequence comes from Arabis alpina, assembly GCA_900128785.1. Lineage (NCBI taxonomy): Eukaryota > Viridiplantae > Streptophyta > Magnoliopsida > Brassicales > Brassicaceae > Arabis > Arabis alpina. The sequence goes on along the minus strand of LT669793.1, from coordinate 28,413,475 downwards.
ACCTGGAAGCATGCTTCAACCAGCTCAATCTTTACAACATGAAACTAAACTCGACGAAGTGCAGATTTGTAGTTACCCCTGGAGAATTCCTAGTATACTTGGTCACTCATCGTGGCATCGAAGCAAATCTGAAGCAGATTGACGCACTAATCTAAATGGCATCTCCAAATAACAAACGTGAAGTACAAAGATTAACTGGGCGAGTGGCTGCACTCAACCGATTTATCTCACAATCAACTAACAAATGTTTACCTTTCTACAACACGCTGCGAGTATTTGGCAACGCCGCCTATCCTCGCTTAACCAGTGACTGGAGAACCTCTCTTCCTCTACATCGCTGTCTCTTAAACAGCCGTTAGTGCTGTGTTAGTGCGTGAGGAGCGGGGCGAGCAGAAGCCCATCTTCTACGTCAGCAAAACTCTCACCGATGCTGAAACGAGATATCCTCAACTGGAGAAGCTAGCACTTTCCGTCGTCATGGCATCACAAAAGCTAAGGCCCTACTTTCAAGCTCACACCATCATAATTCTCAGCACCTTCCCTTTGCGCTCGGTTTTGCATAGTCCAAGTCAATCTGGCAGGTTAGCTAAATGGCCAATAGAACTCCGCGAGTACGACATCGAATACAAAGGGCGGACGTGCAACAAGTCACATGTATTGGCATACTTCCTCATCGAACTCCCTGAGGACCAAGCACCAAAGGAGGTCCGGCCAGGTATCTGGGAACTACACGTTGATGGCTCGTCTTCCAAATATGGGTGTGGAGTAGGAATACGCCAAGCATCACCAACAGGCGAGATCCTCGAACAATATTTCCATATAGGCTTCAAAGCCTCCAACAACGAAGTAGAGTATGAAGCCATTATCGCTAAAATGAGGCTCGCTCAAGGACTCAACATCGAGCACGTTCACGCTTTCTGCGATTCACAACTAGTTACTAGCCAATTCAGCGGCGAGTATGCAACGAAAGATGATCGGATGGAAGCCTACGTAAAGGTAGTCAAGGACCTTGCCTCAACATTCAAAGAGTTTACGCTAACACGAATTCTTCGAGGAGAAAACGTTGACGCCGACGCATTAGCAAACCTTGTGCCCGCTTCGGCTTCGCCAAAGATTTCGGCTTTGAAACGGGTAATCCCCGTGGAGTTCATTGAATTTCCCAACATTCAACAAGATATTACGCTGGCTATTTGCACACGGTCTCAGATCACGAGACAAGCAAAAGCCATTGCTGAATCGCTCGAGACAAGTCCCAAAGACATGAGATGACAAAAGCAGCAGAGAAACAGAACCCGCGCATCTGCCAATGACAACGCCCATGACTAGCACTGAGAAAGCCTCGGACGCTGACAACCTCACACTGACAGATCATGACTCGGACACATCTGTCCCGATGGAGACTGATGGAGAACCTGAGTACGGGTGCGATGAGCCCTGGATGGACCAAATTCGCTCTGACATCGTTAGAGGAAAGCTGCCTAGCAACAAGTGGGCAGCCCGCAAGGTACAGAAGCAAGCTGCTCGATATGTCCTGTTAGATGGGAACATCTACAAATGAGGATTCTCTAATCCTCTATTCACCTGCGTAGAAGATCAAGAGGCCAGGCAAGTTATGGAAGAAGTACATAGCAGATCTTGTAGCAATCACTCGGGAGGCAAAGCCGTAGAAATTAAGATCAATCGACACGGCCATTTCTGGCCTACTATTGTAAACGACTGCGTGAAGTTTTCAGTCAAATGCGAGAGGTGCCAATGACATGCTCCCAAGATTCATCAACCAACGGAGATGCTTTCCTCAGTCTCCTCTCCCTACCCATTCATGAGATGGGCCATGGACATTGTTGGACCTCTGCACGCCTCAAAACAGAAGCGCTTTTTACTTGTTCTAACATACTATTTTTCGAAGTGGATAAAAGCTGAAGCCTACGCAAGCATCAAGGATGCCCAAGTTAAAAGTTTCGTTTGGAGAAACATCATATGCCGTCACGGACTTCCATACAAAATTGTTAATGACAACGGTTCCCAGTTCATCTCCAACATGTTTGAGACCTTCTGTGCAAAGTGGAAGATTTGACTTAGCAAGTCAACTCCTCGTCATCGTCAAGGTAACGGTCAGGCTGAAGCAATCAACAAAACAATTTTCGATGGCCTTAAGAAACGCTTAGATGCAAAGAAGAGACGATGGGCAGACGAGTTAGATGGTGTTTTATGGTTCCACCGCACCATCCTCGACACGCAACGGGCGAAACTCCTTTTGCACTTGTGTATGGCACTGAATGTATCATTCCCTCTGAGGTCACTTCTCGAGGACCACGATGCCGTCTCTTACCAGAACATGAAGATCTCAATGATAAGCTATTATTCGATGAATTGGACTTCCTTAACGAGAGGCGTGGTCAAACACTCAGCAGAATAGCCAACTATCAAAATGCGGCCGCACGATACTACAACTCCAAAGTTTGAGTATATCGATTCCGCGAAGGCGACTTGGTCTTACGCGAAGTTTTCCAGAACACAGCAGAGCGAGACGCGGGAAAACTCAGAGCTAACTGGGAAGGACCTTACAGAGTCACCACCGTGGTCCGTCCCAGCGTCTATGAACTCGCCACCATGGCCGGCAAGCCAATACTCCACTCATGGAACGCGTAGAACTTGAAGAGGTACTATCATTAGTCCTCTCCTAAGGCTCCTGCCTTGAACTACGAGGCGACTTGATCCCTGCAAAGGGTACGTAGGCAGCTTGTCTCCGGACGAGTTCAGTTGCCCTCCTCCGTCAAAAGGGGGGGGGAGTATGGGCTTTAACGAACTATGGGGCGACTTGATCCCTGCAAAGGGTACGTAGGCAGCTTGTCTCCGGACGAGTTCAGTTTCCCTCCTCCGTCAAAAGGGGGGGGGAGTGGGGTATGTATACTCGTATACTCCCATTTTTAATCAAGCTCTTCGCTTCAACTTGTACATCTTCTATGGATTATTTTACACAACAACAATGTGTGAACCTGAACACATTGACATCCACCGTCGGATCCTAAGCGCTCTATATAAGTTATAACGATCAGTTTCAGGGCTTTTGACTCTGGCTGATTATGATGTTTGGTTCTTGGCCTTTTTGGCCACGAACGTTCATTCAAAAACCCAACAGCACCGTTGGTAAAAAGCAATTGCCAATGATTACTTAGGTTTATATACCGAATAATCGCTCAGATAACCCAACACCGCGTTGGTCAAGTCAAAAGGCGTGATCATTTCCGGACAGATGTGTTTGGAAAGCACCGGACAGGCAATGTCGATACTCAACTCGGCCAAACTGGGATCAAGCTAGCCTCTAAGGTTAAACATTAGGAGATCACTAGACCAAAGGTTTACAAGCTGTACCATTCCGCGTAGAATCGAGGATATAAAGGTCTAAATCATAAATGAGAAGATAACATGTCATAAAATTCTGATACATAGATCGTCTTACATCAAGACACGAAGCAAGGAAAGACACACATAAACTAAAACGGAAGCAAAGACATTGCCACAATGGCAGTTTTTAGGGAAAGGAAAGCAAAGCTGAAAACTGAAAGAAACTAGAGACAACTCATCCTGCGAAGCCCTAGTCGTCAATGTTGACATTCTCATCATCATCATGATTCACTCCAAGCTCATCCCTCATCGATCCATCAAAAGCCCGGACACCTACATCAGCGGCCAAAGTCTCGAGTGACACATTGTCCCGAGCAGTACCTGATGAGTCGGAAGAGATAGGCGACATGACCAAGTCGGAGCCTAATCCAGCAAAAAGACTGTCAAACTCCACATCACCGCCAGCAATATTTGGTAGCCAAGCCTCAACTTTGGTTGCCTCGGCGTCAAAAGAGTCGAGGGCCGCGCGTATGATTCTAGCAAATTCAATATTCGCCTCGACTTGAGCAAGTTGCACTAGCTTCTTCTTTGGATTCCCGCCAAGGGCTTTGATCTTTTTTTTGGCACGGTCTATTTTGCCTTGAAACTTGGTGGCAAAAGTGCGCATCGCAGCCTTAGTCGCCCGCTTGATCCTGGAAGTTATGCCGATCTTCTCCTCGGTTAATTGTCGATGGAGTGTTGATGCCTTAGCACTTTCCTAAATGGCACGTTCTTCCGCTTCGATGCACCTCCGCTCATACGCCAGCAACTCAGACTCCACACTCTTCCGATGATCCATTTCGATTCCTAATAGAGTCTGAGCATCTGAGCACGATTTCTTGGAAAGCTTTCCACGATCGTAAAGCTTTCGGACTAACCTGTTCGCGGCAGCAAAGTCTTGAGGGTCGAAAGAGGAAAGACTTTAAACACTTAGAAAAATTTCCTTAAAAGATTCCAAAAAACGGTAGGAGAAAGAGTGTTAAGGGCATACTATGGATCCATGGTGAGACATTAGCCCAAAGTCAAGATCTGCGACTAGCTCGGCAGGAAGATGTCCATTATTACCGTCATATTGGATGTTCGCATACCACGCGGCCATCTTCGAGACATCTATCACACTCTCCGAAATCCCATCAGTGAGGACCGCACGAACTTGGCTCGGAACCCGGCCAACGCTCGAGCTTCGACGAGACCTCTTTTTCTTTCGCTTCGCGGTGAGAGACTCCTCGTCCTTCTCAAGAGCAGCGCCTGAAGCGGAAGCCCCTACTCAGAGGAAGGGATGACTCCATCGGAAATAGGGACCCTCAGGGGTTTCTTTGAGCGCCTGCTTTTCTTCAGTTTCTCCTGGGGAACCTCGGATATCTCATCGCTAACAATCGGCTGATCCTGAACTCCACCTCTTTGCCCTCCAATAGGGTCCGTTTCAACATTGGTCGTCGGATTCTCTGCCTGCGCACGCTCTTGAGCTGCCATCTCCTCACGGAAAGACAAGTATCCCATTGCTCGTTTGACTCTTTGAAAATGAAAACTCTTTTCCCAAAAACAAAGATGCCGCTCGAATCTAACCGCAGAAAGGAAATCAGTGAACAAACCGTCTGGACAGGGTGGAAACCAGGACGGACCTGCACGAAACATAAACAAAGATCAAAGGTTAGGATTCAAGTATTTCCTAAAAACAAAGACATCAAGCAGGAGGAAAGTCCTAGCCAAAGACGGAAAAACAACTAGGTACCGAGATATCTCCATCGCGTAACTACTTTCTCAAGCCATTGATCACCCACAGATGCTTCAGAAATCTTGACATAGAAGAAGTAGTTGATCCAATGCCTATCCTTGGTAGGATGATCATCGATAATCAGACAACCAATCTGAGGTTCGATGGCGACGATCATATCATTTCCATCCATGCCCCTGCTACCAATCTTCAATAGATTCAAGTAGTGGTAGACGGTGACTTCTTGGCGACATTCTCTTCCCCAAACCAGTATTCCTACCAAGTGTTGAATACCTCGAGGCGTCGCCTGAGTAAGAGCTATCTTGTGTCTCCAGAAATAGTCAAGGATCACCGGTGGGATAGGGAAAGTGAGGAAGCATTCCTCGATAGAATTCTCATATATAGTAAAATAGCCAGGGGGAGGATCATCAGCTCGATCAGAGGACCTTGGAAGACTAAACTCGACTTCGTTGGGAACTTTGAACTCGGTCCTGAGTTGGTCTAACTATTCTGCTGAGCTTAAGGTGGAACCTGGGGGATCGGGGTTCCCTCGCTTCTTATACTTCATTCTTTGTCGCTCTCGACGCGCTTTCTTCTCTTCAAAAAGGATGTAGAGGAATTCTTCCTCTTGTTCTTAAGTCAAGACTGCTTTCGCAAGCCACTCGTATCCTTCAGACTAACTACGAAAGGGATCTCATCAAACTCTGGCAAAACGGGATAAGGATCCATCAAAGATAGCCCTTCGGCCAAAAAGACAGAGGACCGGTTTGGCCAAATTTTTTTGAGGAAAACCTCCTCGGCCAAAATTTTGAACCGATTTGGCCAAGAGTTCTCGAGGAATCCTCCTCGGCCAAAAATCCTCTTCGGCCAAAAGTTCTCGAGGAAAATCTCCTCTGTCAAAGTTTTCAACTGGTTCGGCCAAAAGTTCTCGAGGGATCCTCTTCGGCCAAAACTCCACAACCGGTTCGGCCAAAAGTTGTAGACCGGTTCAGCCAAAATTTCTCAACCGGTTCGGCCAAAAACTGGCTACAACGTCCCTTCTGCCAAAAACTCCACAACCGGTTCGGCCAAAAGTTGTAGACCGGTTCGGCCAAAACTCCACAACCGGTTCGGTCAACCGACTTCAACTCGGCGAAATTTTTCTTCCAAGGTCTTCGGCCAAATTATGGTTTTCGAAACCGGTTCGGCGGAATTTTCCTTCAAGGCCCCTTCGGGCAAATTCCGGTTTTTGAAACCGTTTCCCCGAAATCTTCCTCCAAGGTCTCTTCGGCTAAAAACCGGGTACAAGTGTAACACCCGCATCCCAGACTATGAATCCAGACCCAAGTGTTAGACAAAAATGGGTATCTTCATTACTCAAAAATTTCTCGATTACATTGTTTGGTAAGTTACAACATATGGGTACTAGATTCACAACGCCTTGGGAAAGTCTTCCTCCATTGCCTGCTGTTCCCTCCTGCCTTGCCGTCCTATGGTCCACCTGACTGGATGTCCTATCTTAGGTACTGGTAAGGGGGTGAGTATTGAATACTCAGTAAGACGGTCTACTCCGTCTCACAACCTAACACTACCTAAACTACCCTAAACCCTTACAACCTCCACACGGTACACCTTGTACCGCGGGTCAATTGTACCTCAACCTCAACCTCAACCTTAACTCAACTCCGGTGAACCCTAAGCCAGCTCCTGGCTCCCTAGGCATTATATCACGGCGAGCCATAAGCCAGCCCTCGGCTCCTTAGGCACTCGAACCTCTTGGTAAGCATCTGCTTACCAATACTCCTCTAGACACCAAGGCTGCCTTGCAGCACATGGCGCTAATATCCGGGGTGGCATCTAGAGATCATCGGCGCCCCGACTCCCTCCTAGATGCCTACGGTTGGTACTAGGGATTATCAGCTCCCTGACCGTCTCCTAGTACCGCAATCCTAGTCAGCCCGTTGACTGACTCCTCACCGGTTCTTCCAACGAACAACTGGACGCTGGGTCTTCGTGCCATCTTTCAGGCCAAACACAAACAAGGCGGAACGCATGCCCATACATACGTCCCTATGCAATATTTAAATGGTGGCATTGTGAACCTACTATCCTACCGGTTTAACATGCTCTACTAATCTATCCTAAGGTTCACAATCAAGCCTTGCCTCTAACCCTGGAGTCGTGTGCGGCCGTACAAGTTTGCTAAGCCTCCTTAGCGCTTCTCTTGTTGGCCTGCACCGTATAGACTTTCTACCAGGTTGACTAAGGCGTAGCCGTACAACTATCGAGTTGGCCAGCCACTACCTGTCCGGCCTACAGCATTCTCTAATAGTCTGCCGAGTCCAACAAACAAGCGAACCATCGAGTATCCTTACGGCCTTGCGGCGGTAACTCTACCATAGCTCTATTTTGCAGTTCAATGATCGGTTAGTATCAAACCTTTCAGCCTGCCACGCTAATCCTCACATTTGGCCCACTGACTCTCTTTTCAGAGTATAGCCGGCCTATGCATTATCTACTTTCCTAAACTACAAGCGGCGCGAGTCGGAGCTAGGCATGATCCTGCCATGACTAGCCTCCAGTCCACCAAACAACGAGTCACTCTTGGGCCGGCTTATGCCAAGCCAAGTTTCCTCGAGATACAAGGTTGAGTCCCACGACCGGAGTTCCGAGGTCTGTGTACCCTCACCAAGATCCATTGTGATAGCCGAGTTACTTAGCAAACTATGGTAGCCTTGCCATGCTCCTCTACTGTCTCACCTACGAGTCCATAGCCACATCGCTATGATCTGACTGGATGCTCTGCCACTGTTGGTAGGCCAAGCACGCTTTTTCTTACCAGGCGTGATTCCGAATCGAGGCCGTATCGATAACTATCGAGGCCGTACCGATCCGCGGTACAGTGGTTGGCACTGCCCGTTAGCTTCCTCTTTGATCATCGATGCCTTCACCGATGATTACCGGTTCGTTCATCGCGGACGAACAAGGTACCGTACTGGTACACCGATGCCTATACGAGGCTTACCGATGCCAGGCCGCGACCATGTCACAGCCAGCCCTTTCGGACTTCTCAGTTATCCTTGATGGCCAGTGGTGGATCGATCGTAAGCCTCCCCATGGGCCTATCGACGCGTCCCCATGGTCCAACCATGAATACTACCTGATAGCCACTCTTGGCCTGGTCGAATCGTCGAGTGTTCATACCGATGATCGTCTCACCGATATGTTCCTCGAGGGTGATCTGAGGCTGTCTCGTCCTGATCATCGATCAGCCTCACTTTCTCACGTACCTCCCCGAGGCACGTTCCTCTAGGTTATCCGGGCCCTGTCAAGGCGCCATCGTGCCCTTTAGAGGCATCAACGGTACCTCGTACCGATGCCCTTGTCGAGGCGTCTACGATGCCCTCTCGAGGCGTCACCGAGGCCTACCGTTGGTACCCTGGAATGCTATCATCGAGGCACCCCGAGGCCATACCGATGTCAGCACTAGGCGTACCGACGCTACCGGTCCATGTACGGATCCTCGATCCGCACACGGATGCTACCGGTGCTAGGCACGGATCACTATCCGTACCAAGCTACTACTACTACTACTACTACCCTATTCTACCCTACCCGAACTACAAAGACTACCGTATGGAAAGCTATAAAGGAGAAGAATAGAAAAGGGAGTATTAGGTACGGATCGCGCCTTACCTTATACCGCTTCTCCTTAGGTGGGGTGCCGAGTTCCTTCTCGAGCTCCTCCTTTTCTCTCCCTCTTAAGCGTATATCTTTGGCTCTAGAGAGGAGAGAAATATTTTGGTGTGTGTAAATAATGAGCTCCCTAGCTCTCTATTTATACTACACCAAAAACCCTAAGGAGAATATCCACTTTCCTTATTTTTCTCCATTTTCCTTATTTTTCTCCACCTCCTTACTACATGGGCCGAAAGCCCGCCTAACTTCCTTGCTCTCCACGTTTTTCCACCTCCTCTCCTACAAAATCTAGGGTTTCCTTTCCCCTTTTAATTGTAGGAGGCCCGTTTACCACTTTCGCGGGCCAGTCCATGGATTTCTACTTCCTTAGGACACTTTACACCATAACGACAATTTCTCAACTCCATTTAACCTCCACGAAATTATTCTAAGTTGCTAGAAAACTCCATACCCGGATCTGGGATGTTACAAATTCTCCCCCCCTTAGATTGGATTCGTCCTCAAATCCAAGATCGCAATATCTCGTCCTTTGTCAAGCCATATCACCTTTAGGGGTTTCGTCTAGGGTCGTCATGCCTCCGCCGGGTGTTCCTCAAAGTTTCGCTTGCCTCCATCATGTCTTCTTGTTGGTCGCTCCTTATCGATTCATCGGACGCTGCATACCGTGCCTCATAAGGTTCTTCTAGGCGCTACCTCTTCTTTCCAAGTCCTTCAATTTCTTGAGTGGTTTCCTATCCCACTACGGGTCACCCTTAACTACTACTTCTAAACGCAAGGTCATGTGCTATAGGTGCTCCTCCGGGTGATTGGAAAATGTGGCTATGAATGGTTTTGAACATCATCTTCTTCCTTTGTCAAAAGGGTTGCTGCTAAGTCTCCACGAAGAACATGTTGCTCGAGATGCTCCAAGATCGAGTTACAAGATTGACCCACTTCTTCTTGAAACTGTCTATTCTGGTCTCCCATGATCTCTTGATACCAACACCTCTTGTACACCGATGGTATGTCCTGGTGTGACTGGCTTGCTCTCCTTGGTTCTCCCCCGAAGTCCCCCTTGGCTTACTACTTAGCACTATTAACAATGGATCACTCTAGCGTCGAAGGGAGTGTTGACAATGATCCCTCATACGTTCACCCTTCTCATGACAAGGCTTGGGTTTCCATTCCCCAAGGTGTCACCTACGACACGAGCTATTTGCTTGATCCTGGATGGCTGCTCCTCCACTGACGTAGCCCTTCCAACTTACTCTTCCGAGAATATCAACTAAAAACAGAGCTTAGATTACTAATCCTAACTTACCAGGGTGATTCCACACGACGACAAGGTGGGGCAGCGAAATGGAGATCCTTTCCCAAGTAGTCCCAAGAGATTTTTCAAGTTGTCCTCCAGGTCAGAACTAGAGTGACAGCCGAGCTCTGATACCAAATCTGTAACACCCGCATCCCGGATTATGAATCCAGACCCAAGTGTTAGGCAAAAATTGGTATCTTCATTACTCAAAAATTTCTCGATTACATTGTATGGTAAGTTACAACATCTGGGTACTAGATTCACAACGCCTTGGGAAAGTCTTCCTCCATTGCCTGCTGCTCCCTCCTGCCTTGCCATCCTATGGTCCACCTGACCGGATGTCCTATCCTGCGTACTGGTAAGGGGGTGAGTATTGAATACTCAGTAAGACGGTCTACTCCGTCTCACAACCTAACACTACCTAAACTACCCTAAACCCTTACAACCTCCACACGGTACACCTTGTACCGCGGGTCAATTGTACCTCAACCTCAACCTCAACCTTAACTCAACTCCGGTGAACCCTAGCCCAGCTCCTGGCTCCCTAGGCATTCTATCACGGCGAGCCCTAAGCCAGCCCTCGGCTCCTTAGACACTCGAACCTCTTGGAAAGCATCTGCTTACCAATACTCCTCTAGACACCAAGACTGCCTTGCAGCACATGGCGCTAATATCCGGGGTGGCATCTAGATATCATCGGTGCCCCGACTCCCTCCTAGATGCCTACGGTTGGTACTAGGGATTATCAGCTCCCTGACCGTCTCCTAGTACCGTAATTTTAGTCAGCCCATCGACTGACTCCTCACCGGTTCTTCCAGCAAACAACTGGACGCTGGGTCTTCGTGCCATCTTTCAGGCCAAACACAAATAAGGCGGAACGCATGCCCATACATACGTCCCTATGCAATATTTAAATGGTGGGATTGTGAACCTACTATCCTACCGGTTTAACATGCTCTACTAATCTATCCTAAGGTTCACAATCAAGCTATCTACTCTGTTTTAATCCTAGTCTATTATACCCCTACGTTCTCAAGTAATAGCCGAAGCATTTCAAGCAATACCTTTTACCCCGTATGGTCGGCCCCAGGTAAGCATGGCTATCCCAATACGTTACCCATGACACATCTATGGCCATACGGTGACCGTCCCTGTAGAAATACAAACAGAAAACTATCCGTTAATTGTGAAAGACTCGCGGCCTGGCCATGCCCATCACTGGCCTCAGCGTTCCCGCGGCCTTGCCTCTAACCCTGGAGTCGTATGCGGCCGTACGAGTTTGCTAAGCCTCCTTAGCGCTTCTCTTGTTGGCCTGCACCGTATAGACTTTCTACCAGGTTGACTAAGGCGTAGCCGTACAACTATCGAGTTGGCCGGCCACTACCTGTCCGGCCTACAACATTCTATAATAGTCTGCCGAGTCCAATAAACAAGCGAACCATCGAGTATCCTTACGGCCTTGCGACGGTAACTCTACCATAGCTCTATTTTGCGGTTCAATGATCGGTTAGTATCAGACCTTTCAGCCTGCCACGCTAATCCTCACATTTGGCCCACTGGCTCTCTTTTCAGAGTATAGCCGGCCTATGCATTATCTACTTTCCTAAACTACAAGCGGTGCGAGTTGGAGCTAGGCATGATCCTGCCATGACTAGCCTCCAGTCCGCCAAACAACGAGTCACTCTTGGGCCGGCTTATGCCGAGCCAAGTTTCCTCGAGATACAAGGTTGAGTCCCACGACCGGAGTTCCGAGGTCTGTGTACCCTCACCAAGATCCATTGTGATAGCCGAGTTACTTAGCAAACTATGGTAGCCTTGCCATGCTCCTCTACTGTCTCACCTACGAGTCCATAGCCAGATCGCCATGATCTGACCGGATGCTCTGCCACTGTTGGTAAGCCAAGCACGCTTTTGCTTACCAGGCGTGATTCCGAATCGAGGCCGTATGGATCACTATCGAGGCCGTACCGATCCGCGGTACAGTGGTTGGCACTGCCCGTTAGCTTTCTCTCTGATCATCGATGCCTTCACCGATGATTACCGGTTCGTTCATCGCAGACGAACAAGGTACCGTACTGGTACACCGATGCCTATACGAGGCTTACCAATACCAGGCCGCGACCATGTCACAGCCTGCCCTTGCAGACTTCTCAGTTATCCTTGATGGACAGTGGTTGATCAATCGTAAGCCTCCCCGAAGGCCTATCGACGCGTCCCCATGGTCCAACCATGAATACTACCTGGTAGCCACTTTTAGCCTGGTCGGATCGTCGAGTGTTCGTACCGATGATCGTCTCACCGATATGTTCCTCGAGGGTGATCTGAGGCTGTCTCGTCCTGATCATCGATCACCCTCACTTTCTCACGTAACTCCCCGAGGCACGTTCCTCTAGGTTACCCGGGCCCTGTCAAGGCGCCATCGTGCCCTCTAGAGGCGTCAACGGTACCTCGTACCGATGCCCTTGTCGAGGCGTCTCTGATGCCCTCTCGAGGCGTCACCGAGGCCTACCGTTGGTACCCTGGCATGCTGTCATCGAGGCACCTCGAGGCCATACCGATGTCAGCACTAGGCGTACCGACGATACCGGTCCATGTACGGATCCTCGATCCGCACACGGATGCTACCGGTGCTAGGCACGGATCACTATCCGTACCAAGCTACTACTACTACTACTACTACCTTATTCTACCCTACCCGAACTACAAAGACTACCGTATGGAAAGCTATAAAGGAGAATAATAGAAAAGGGAGTATTAGGTACGGATCGCGCCTTACCTTATACCGCTTCTCCTTAGGTGGGGTGCCGAGTTCTTTCTCGAGCTCCTCCTTTTTTTCTCCCTCTTAAACGTGTATCTTTGGCTCTAGAGAGGAGAGAAATATTTTGGTGTGTGTAAATAATGAGCTCCCTAGCTCTCTATTTATACTACACCAAAAACCCTAAGGAGAATATCCACTTTCCTTATTTTTCTCCACCTTCCTTATTTTTCTCCACCTCTTTACTACATGGGCCGAAAGCCCGCCTAACTTCCTTGCTCTCCACGTTTTTCCACCTCCTCTCCTACAAAATCTAGGGTTTCCTTTCCCCTTTTAATTGTAGGAGGCCCGTTTACCACTTTCGCGGGCCAGTCCATAGAATTCTACTTCCTTAGGACACTTTACACCATAACAACCATTTCTCAACTCCATTTAACCTCCACGAAATTATTCTAAGTTGCTGAAAAACTCCATACCCGGATCTGGGATGTTACAACAAGCCTCTTCGGCGAAAAAGTCGGTTGAAGACCGCTTCGGCAGAAAAGACCGGTTCAGAGCTTCTTCCGTAAAAAGGCCGGTCCAAAAACGCTTTGGCCAAAACCTGTTCAAGGCCCCTTCGGCCAATTTCTTGCTTATGAAGCCTCTTCGGCAAAAAATCGTTTGGACCGGTTTGGCAAAAAGCTTCCCCGTCTCGCCAAAACATGCGTCATCTCCACCTCGGCGAATTCTACCTTAGAGCGGATCGACAAAAAAAAAAGGCAACCCAGACTCTTCCAACAAGAAGGCCGTTCGGCGAAAACAAGAAAAAAAAATCAAGCCAACATTATGAGAGAGAGAGGAGAGGGTACCTTCTAGAGAGAGAGTGGAGAGGTGAGATGTGAGGTGAAAGTAAGAAGAGAAGAGTGGTTTTATAGGGGAAGATCATTTCACCTCGGGAAGCGCGACATCCAGTATATTTCAGGAACGTCAGTGTCTTTTACCTTCGGAAAACACTGGAAATATTCATCAGACAGAATGGGACCCGGTTCAAAAAACACAAAAAAAAAATCACATCAGTTTCTTCAAAGTATTTACTGTGGTAAAAAGTATTGACTGTTGTTCTCTTTATTTGAACAAGTTACCGCCCCATTACTATTATCATACTAACGGGGTGGGGGGCTAACTGTTGGGGTCGGAAGTCCCTCCACCGAGAACAACAGTCGGTAATTACAAAAGCGTTGTGATATGGTTGATTCGTCGAGTAGACGGATTAGCCAAACAGCCAAATACGTTGTCGATCCCAAATTTGAAGAGTTAGGCCAAATTTGGCCTCACCGGGACCATATTGGCCAAACAGCTCGGGCCAGTTTGGCCGAACAGCTCGGGCCAGTTTGGCCGAACAGCTCGGGCCAGTTTGGCCGAACAGCTCGGGCCAGTTTGGCCGAACAGCTCGGGCCAGTTTGGCCGAACAGCTCGGGCCAGTTTGGCCGAACAGCTCGGGCCAGTTTGGCCGAACAGCTCGGGCCAGTTTGGCCGAACAGCTCGGGCCAGTTTGGCCGAACAGCTCGGGCCAGTTTGGCCGAACAGCTCGGGCCAGTTTGGCCGAACAGCTCGGACCAGTTTGGCCGAACCGCTCGGGCCAGTTTGGCTGAGCTGCATGGTTCAGTTTGGCCGAGCAAGCAGAACTGCTTAGGCGAAATCAGCCAGCCAAACCGCCTAGGCGAAATCTGCGAGCCAAACCGCCTAGGCAAAATCTTGGTTAAAAGGGATCAACTACATTTCGCCGAGGAGAGTATTTTCTGAATAGCAGGTTAGTCGCTAAGCGTGGTAAGTCCGTCGGGCCGATAAGTCCCGAACAAGTCTAGTCCATCAAGAGAAGCCCACAATAGATGCCGCCTTCAGAAGACGAGATCATCGGCAAAATTGGGAAACTTCCGGATTCATCGGAAAGATCAACTCAATAAGGAAATAAGATCAGGATGAATCCCGAGGAATTATGATAATTTCCTTTATCTCGTTGTAAGCCTAAACCGACCTAGTCAAGTATTTATATCGATGTACATCCTTTGAGAAAGGGATCTGCAACCTTATTGACAAAAGCAATACAAATCAATTATAAAACCGTATTTCTCTTTGCTCATCGTTTCTACTTTGTAGTTTAACATAGAAATCTCTACTTCCTCACGGAACCCTTACAAATCTAATTGTGCGAATTCCGGCTTCCACAGCTTCTGAGGTCAATGCTTTCCTAAAGAGATGAATACTCGATCTTTGAGAGAAAAGCGAAGCTCTGAGCCCATCATTTGAAACTGTCCTTAACCTTTGTATTGTCCAATCGCCGAGACCAGCGACAAGCAGAGATCTTCCCAAAAAATCGGCAAGGACCTAGTCACGACGACGAGCTTAAAGCTCTACTTCCGCTGAAGTTTCCTTAAACCAACAACGACCTTGACCTCAATCAAAAAACGCTGAGCTCGGCAAAAGAGAGATGAATTGACGACTCGTCACCGGCTACAACAAAAAGGACTCGTTGGTAGGAGAACCAGATACGATGTTGCAGAGCTGGATTGAACGGGAGCTCGCCGGAGACGATGATGGTTTTTGACGACGGTAGCAACTCATAAACGTCGAACCGGCACCATGCTTCTGGTCCAAGATCTTGACACCGAAGCCGCAAGGATAAAAATAGAGACAGAAGCTCTCGAGAAATGAAGACAAGGAACAAAGAACGGAGATGAGGAACGATGGAGTTAGTTGGTATGTACGAAGACTACAGAGGTAGGGTCTCCTCCCTTCTCGTCGTCGTCAGAGTGAGCCTCCGGATCCAAATGTGGTAACGGAGAAGGAGACTTCAAGAATGAAGAATGATGGGTCAGAGTGAGAAGCAAAGATTCGTCGTGGTCGGAGAAAGGGTCTGAGACCTGGTGATGACGATAAAGGCTGAATGGAACACGCCGAAAAAGATGGTGTGACGGCCGACGGTGGCTTGTAACAAAAAAAAAACAAGCAAAACCCTAGCAAAAAGTAAAGAGAGGAGAGAGAAAGCGGATCTAAACTTCCGTTGGAATAAGTGAAGTTGTGGAGAAAAAAAAACGGGAAGGAGTATTTATACCATACCTGGAGCAACACATTTCAGCAGTCGGTGGGAACAATCCCAATTTCTGAAAGGAATCAAATTTTTAATTTCCAGCAGGAATTAACATTCTAATTTCTGAAAGAAATTTAAATTTCCAAATTTCAGCGAGAATTAAATTTTCAGCTTCCACAAAGAACTAGAATCTTTACTAAGTCCAGAAAAGCGACTTATAACAAAAATATGACGCTCAACTCAACATTAACATGAACATGTGAGAGTTGGGCGAGACATACAAGTGTTACAAGCTTTAACTAGAACAAACTCAACAAACTTTATAGGACCAGTTCCTTCAAAGTTTATAACACAAATTCAGAAACACAAGTCTATTAAAAATCTTAACTAGGCTACGCGTTAACATGAACACGAAAGCTCATTGGCCTCGGAAGGTCTTCACAACAAGGTTTCACTATTTTGTCCTGTCAGATGCATGCTAAGCAGTACATTTTCTTGAAACTTCACTACGACTCTTTTACCTCAGCATCATCAGAACTGATACTACCGAGTTGGGGGCTCACTGTTGGGGTTAGATCTCACTCCGGTAGAGATCGTCAAGAAAATGACTAAGTACCAGAGGTAGGCACGTAGTTATCTGGACTAGCTCTGTCTCGGGGACAAGTCTTGCCTTCTAGGACGACCTCTCCAACGTGACTGAGACCAGGACTAGCTCTCTTGCTTTTTGGGACGAGCTCTCCAAAGTGACTTGGACCAGGATTAGCTCTCCTGCTTTCTGGGACGAGCTCTCCAAAGTGACTGGGACCATGAATGCATCTTTCCAGGACGACGTCTGTAGTGGTCCACTACACTCAAGTAGACCACTATGATCATTTCACCTCAAGATATAAGAGTGGGCCGAGCTTAGAAGGCCTACGCTGGAGAGATGCCGAATTGGGAGCCTAGGAGTAACGTCGCACCGACTACTTCTGCAAATTGGGTCTAGATGACGAGCTCTAGAATCTAGGTCCATGACGATGACGACACCAAGACCTAGGGCGGCCGCCGACTACGCTAAGAAGAAATCTCGAAAATTTAGGAACCTGACCTTATCTCTTTAGGCATATACCTAGGCCGACTAGGACTAATATAAATAGATCTTGTACATCTCTGAAAAGGGGATCCGCATTTGGACACAGAAACCACTTGTAATCATTTAGCAAACTCCCTTGAGATCTTTGTTGTGTTTCTCATTTCAGAACTTTCAGACCTATAAATGGTTGACTATTTAAACCATTCCACCACCACAATGAAAGTTTATGTTTCTCTATTAACGTGTTTGTTACAGTCATCCATCTTCTTCCCCAATTCAATTTCAAACTTAAGAATCCTAAAACCCAAAATCACGATGTTGTTTTCTTGTTAAGTTTTCTCTATGAACAAAAAATAAAGCCAAAAGTTAGACTGAAATATGAATTCAAGACACAAACCAAATTCAATGACTTATCAAAGATGTGAGATCTTAAAAAAATTGAGAGGCAGATTTTTTACAAGACTGAAACAAAAAGCAGGGAGAAAAAACTGCAAATTGAATTGAGTGATTTGAAAATCGATAAATTTTTATCAAAACAAGAAACCAAGAAGAAGAACACTTTGAATCAAATCTAAAATTTTGAGAAACATAAACTTTGTTTGGATCGGTTAAAGCCGGCAAAACCCTCACCATATGTTTTCTTCTCTTTCCATAGCATAATAACCATGTCTAATCACTTCAGATCTGAAATCAATTTTTGGTGAAGAAAGGATTAGGGTTTTGTATCCCTAATCAATTTGGGGAAGACGAAGTAGAATGGGAAAACCGTTATTTCTTATAACTGTTACCACGTGTTAATTAAAAGTTAACAGAGTTTGTAAACTTTTGTTAGTCAGAGTAACACCGTTAACATGGATGTAGTAAAACCAACGAAATTTAAAAGTTTGAATATTTAAAAGACAATGTTAAATAGCTGATGTATTATTTGGGAAGGCAAAAAAGTTTGTGTATTTTTTTAGCAAATTAAATTAAGTTCGGGTATTTTTTAGAAATTTTCCCTTTTGTTTTTCTACGAAGTTAAAAAAAATGTCTTTGGTGAAGCGAAACACAAAAACCAAGACCACTCTCCCCATACTTGTATCAAGATAACCCATTTTACCTTCCCAAGTAACACCCATATATGATGCTCATGTAACCATTACACGATAGGGGTGGGCATAAAAACCCATAACCAAATAACCGAACCAAACCTAACCGATGTTATGGGTATCAGTTAAGTCCATAACATACATACACTATATTGGTCATCTTGAATATTAGTCCATAGGTATCGGTTCGGTTTTGGTTATAACCCATAACCGAAACTAAAACCGATTAAAACCGAAACATTATATACATTATATATATTAGCCACATTTAATCTCAACATTAGAAACATTATACCAACCATATTTAGAAACAACATCACTAAAATGTCAACTCGACTTTGGTTTCACTTTAGTTTGATACATTTGTCATGTTTCAGTTTTACTTTGGTTTGATACTATCATACTATGTTTCAATTTTATACATGAAGATGTTTTAGTTTTACTTAAATATGTTGACGTCTTCGGTGAAACCTTAAATGTGTTGAATGTGTTCGTAACATTTTGGTTTCGGTTTTGGTTTGGGGTAATACCCATAACCAAACCGAACCAAATACATTTCGGTTGTTATATAAACTTCATTATTATCAAACCGAATCAAAACCGAAATATACCGACCGAAACTTGTATGATACCTATATGGACCCCTTCTCCATAAAACAAAAAAACCAAAAAACTGAAACCGAACCAAAACCGCCCATGCCCACCCCTATTACACGACTTCATGAACCCAGAAAACTCACTCTGTGGCATCACGTGAGCTTGAGATTCCGCCCATGTTGCCTCTCTGTCCGTCCCTGGTAAGTTTCTCTACTTGTGCTTTTGCCCTTCTCTTTGCCATTATTGAACAATGATGAGCTTTTAGGGCTGATGAATCCTTATTTAGGTTGATAAGGATCACATTTGTGCTATCTCTTGTTCCTATTCTTGTTCTTGTGTTACTGTATTGAGAGAAAGCAGTCTACTTAGGTTATAGTTAGGTTTTTTCTATTACAAATTGGCTCAAGTGAGACTATTGTGCATCTTCTGCTGTGAACTTGAATTCATATATAGCCTTTTTGGTTAATGGTTTCTCAGTTTCCTTTATGGAAATTCTACAGATTTTTCAACATCTCATCACTAGTAAAAACTTCTTGTTTCAATTTGAAGACAGTTGTATCATTCTGATTTTGACTCTGATTCAGTTGCTGCTGCACAGCAAGTGTTATTCAAATGGGTATTCTAGTGCAAGACCTATGTCAAGCCATCTAGTTTTGTCAACTTATTGTGATAGAAACTCTCGAGTCTGCTTCTGGAATCTCAAGATCAAATAAGCCATGGTGAAGAAAGTACATCTAATTCTTGATAAGTGTCGAGTGGGACAAAGGCTATATGATTCTCCATTTTCTTTTCAATTTGTTTGACGATGTGTTAAAACTTTTCTTGTAAATACTCTGAGAAAGACTCAAGCTTGTAAAGACAATACTCAAGTTGCTGAATCACAAAAAGATAAAAGTTGCAAGAATACAAAAGTTGGAAAGAGTATCTCTCAAAATCACTCTTTCTCTCTCTCACAACAATAATGACCAACAACTTGATAAAAGACAAAAGACTGCATAACGGAATACTAAATAGGCCACTCTCATGTGTGTGGTCCTCCTCTTTGACGTGGCTTTACTCTGGCATCACTCCTGAACTTTCTAGAAGCCACTCAAACTCCTCCTAATTTGCCCATTTGCAGGCCTTTCTGAGGCCCTGCAGCCTTCTTCTTGCCACGATATTGATAGAGTAAAGGAGGGGTTTCCTTATCATGCCTAACAATACCCGGCGCTTTAAAAAGGACCTTGTCCTCAAGGTCAAATGCAGGAAATTGCTCCTCGATCACCTTAGTACACTCCCAAGTGTTGTCATGCTCATGTAACGCCTTCCACTTAATCAACACCTCTTCATGTCCTGTGATTGGATTAACCCGGAATCCCATGTGAGATTCAGGGACAACTTCAAGTACTCCTTCCTCAATGAGTTGTGGTGGTAGTATTGCCGGCTCTAGAGAGCTCCCAACAGCTGGCTTCAGTTTAGACACATGAAAGGTATCGTGTATCTTGGACCCCAGCGGTAACTTAAGTTTGTAACCAACCTCCCCAGCGGTAACACATGAAATACATGTTTTAGATATTGATTTTTGGCTGTCTTCTCTTCCTATAGAGGCTAAAATCAAGTATATATATATATAGGACTAGAAGGGATCCTAAGGTGGTTAGGCTAAAAGAAAAATTGCCAAAACTGCTCGATATTGTCTACACACCTACCGCTCATACCAATCGGAATCCGGGTCGGTATGTAAGCTAAGTTGGCGTATCTTGGCAGCTTGACATGTCTTCAGTCCTCAGCTCATATCTCTTAACGTACAGTTGCAAATTATGTGATTCAAACTCCACTGGAAAGCTAACTCAAAAGGCTGTCTTCACTCCAAGTTTCATCCAATTCAAAACTGATTTGGTCTTTTTCCATTGCTAAACTATGGGAATATGCTTTATCTTCAAGATACGATGACTTGGGTTGGCTCCTTTGGCTTCTTAGATGGCTTTGTCATGATGAATCGATAGTAAAATGGGCAAAATATAGGGTTATCAGGGTCTTCGGTCCCAAGTTCTATTAGATTAATTTGTAATTATAAAATAAAATTCAAACTACTTGTGACAAAAAATATCAAATCTAAAATTCAAAGTACTTAAAAATGTAACAAAAAATACCTAGGCTTGGGCATTCCTGTACAAGTTTGGGTCCGGGTTGGGTCCTATCAGGTACAAGTTTTGTTGGGTCTAAAAAAAATATACCCATATCGGAACTTAAAAGGTTTTGGGTCGGTATTGGTTCGGGTGTTTTAGGTCGGTATAGGTTCGGGTATTCGGGTTCGGTTTTTAAGCCCAAGCCTACCATGTATCTACGTTATAGGTTTGCTCGAGACTTGTTTTTTTATTACGGCTTATATTGAGGCGTTGGTTAGAGCATCCCCAATCCCACTCCATATCCAACTCTAAAATAGAGTTTGGAGTCAAATTTGCTCCAACCCAACTCCATTTCTCACTCCAAAATGGTGTAAACTCATTTTTTCCTCCAAATATGGAGTAATCCCATTTATATTTACTCTTCACTCTATTTTCTACTCCAAAATGGAGTAGAATTGGAGCAAAACACAACTCTATTTTAGTGTTACTCAATTTTGGAGTAAAAAATAGAGTTATATATTGGAGATGCTTTTACAACTAGTTGATGCCCCGTGGTATGTTGAAGTGGTTGGAATACTAGTGCGTATTTATGAAAGCTATGCTCTTTGATCTTGGTGAGGTACACTTTATTCGCAATGGAAAGATCTTTTGGGTTTGTTTCGTATTCCATGTGAAAGTTTGTATATCCTGTTTACAATGTTGGGACATTGTGTTGTCCCGTTTCGGTCTTGTGGGGTTTGGTGATTGGTGTCCGGTAGACCCGACTTCCCTCTTTTGCGTTAGGGGTTCTAAATTTTTTTGATTTATATTTGTCTTGGCAACATATGGGTTAATACCTTTACGGGTTGTTGAGAACAGGCCCACTTACGATCCATTAAGGGAGTAGAATGAGCTAAAAATAGGTTGGGACCCACAGATGAACAAGTGAGTCTAAAAAGGAGCGGGAGTTGAAAACGAGTCAACCAGAGATCGTAGACTCATTTCAGCTCCGAGATTTTCCAGAAGATCACACCCGAACAGCCCAAGATATGCGGCAAGGACATGAACGAACGAAGCTGAAGGAGCTATAAATACAATGGAAAGAGGCAGATTTCGACCAAACTTCTTTTACACATGCATACTCGACTAAAATACTAGCTAGCTACTACTCGATACTCACTTGTATTCTCATTGTAATCTTTGTCTGTCTATTAATAAATTACCGCTTACGTTTCATTCGTCGGTTCATTCGATTAGACCTAGACATTTCTTAGAAACATAAATTTTCTCCCCAAATTCTCCAATAAATACTTAGTACGGAATTCAGCTTCCACATCTGGCGCCGACTAAGGGGCGAAATAACTACGTCATACACAAAGATCTAATCAACAACCACCGATCCAGCGAAGATGGATGCTAACGTTCCAACTATGGTTCCAGAAAACACCCCAGGCTATGATCCAGCAATTTCCGGGCTCGATCTCTCAACATGCTATTGGTGACACTGGAATATTGCTTCCTTCTACAAGCGGATGCTACGCAAAAGACTCCATTTGCAAGCGGAGAAGATTTAAGGTCAGAGAAGACTTGCCTCATTGCTGGAAATGACTTAAGAAAACCATATAATATATGCTCGTCTATGCATTTTTAGTGTTTATGCGTTGTGTTTGCATAGCTTTGAACTTCAATGTTAAACGGATGAACCTCAACAAGAGTTAACTAGCTCAGTCTTTAGTCTAATGTACGTGTTAAAAGTTGTCTCAATTCTGCTTATTCTCCATGTACCTATAGGATCTTCAGGTTCGTTCATCAGCTCTGAATGCTCTGGTTAACTCTGCATATCTTGGCACGTTGCGGTTGTGAATCTCTGACTTTTTCTAGCTCCAAGGGAGCTTCCCTTTATGCGCATGTGTAACACCCGTGAACCAAAATTTAGAAAAGAGAATTGAATTGGACCGAATGGTTTAGTTTTAATTGTTCGGTTTGGCTAGTTTGGGTTAAGTGAACCCTAGGGCTTGAGTATAAAAGAGAGCAGCCTCCATTTTGTGCAGATTAAACGTGGAAGAGGCTGAGAAATTGAAAGAGAAGAGAGCACGTTCGTTTGTGGTGGTTTGTAGAAAAGAATGGGATGAAGACAGTTCTGACGGGTTTTAGAAGAACAGATGATTGAATAGCCTAATCTGTATGGATTGGAGTGAAACATTCAGGGTACGTTCTCCACTCTTATATCTAGCTTTAAGCGAAATCGGATTGTCTGTTGGATGAGTATTCTGAGATTTATTGTTGTTTTCCCGAGAGAGGTTCGTGCAGAATTGGATCTGCGATCAGTCCACTTTGTGGGTGTTTTCCCGTCGAATCAGAAAGAGTTAGGAAACGATCTGCATATAGTTGGAAAGGTCTCGGTCTCACAATTCCATATCAGGTTTCCGATCATGATTTTGATGTAATCTCCGATCTCAGTGTGCTTTCGAAGTCAGCGTGTCGTTTCTGTTTATTGAAAACCCTAATCCAGTTTAGTAGAAACTCCAATTGGTTTGGTTTAGTTAATTAGATTGGTTTAGTTTGGTTTAGTTAACCGGTTTGGTTTAATTTGGTTTGGTTTGGTTTAGTTAACCGGATTGGTTTCGTTTGGTTTGGTTTGGTTTAGTTAACCAGATTGATTTAGTTAACCGGATTGGTTTGATTGGTTGGTTTAATCGACTATTTCTGTTTGGGTTAACCGACTGGTTTGGCTTGCCTTGGTCATCAGGCAAAGGAGGAAAGTTGCTAGAGGTTGAGGTCTGAGGCAACTATTAGGCTAAGGTGAGTGCGTGACCATGGCTTCTGGGCCGGTGGATTTGTTAGGGTTGTTTGGTGATAGGTTTGGAACAAATTGATTGATATTGATGTGTTTGTTTGAGACTGTGTATTGTGCTTATTGTATGTCGATTGATGTTTTCGTGCAGGTTTCGGGTTGATGCAAAGGAGGAATCGATCCGGGAGGATTATGATCAATTTCTCAGGATTCTGCGCAGGGCCTGTCGAACGACAGGCCAGCACGGAGGCTGTCGACTGACACCTAGAGGTTGTGTCGATCGACAGGCATGTCGATCGACACCTAGTGGTAGTGTCGATCGACAGCCTGTCTGGTTGGCTGTGGTTGAGCCTTTGATTGTGTTTGTGTGCTGTGTCATGAATGTTTTCCTGAGCAGATCCATCACGTCTAAGTGCGCAGTCGTAGATGGGATGACCGTCTCACTGGGTATTTGTGATAATACTCACGCATTTCTTTTTTCCATGTGATGCAGGTAAAGGAAAAATGTGATCGTGGAATCATGGCCACGAAGAGGGGGATGATCTAGGTTCTCGGTTTCGTGTTGTGTGATTTTGTTGTTTCCATTTCTGTTTTAGAACCTAGTTAGGTTGCTGGTTTGATTGATTTAGAATTGTCTTGGAATTTGATTTGTGATTGGAATTGTTTGGTTTAGCTTTAATGGAATTCTTTCTTGGTTATCCGTTGTTGTTTGAATGCATGTGCTGCTTGATTTTGAGGATAACATTTATGAGAATGCTAATCCGAGACCAAGGGTTTAATAATAAAAAAAACGGGTCGGGTCATTTCAGTTTGGCATCAGAGCCCTTACGGTTTTAGGACGGGCTAGAACTGTTAGGATTGAAGTTGGTAAATTTGCAATTCTATGGGTTTGGGGGTTCTAGATCATCTTTCTTCGAGCCTTCAAAGAGATTCCACGGTAAGTGTGTTGTGTGTTTTGTTTGTTATTCTTTAGTGCTTAGCTTGTGTACTGTAGTAGTGCATGGTGTTGGCTAGAGGCACTAGAGAATGTGGCCGTGGGGGCTGGGGTGACTGTGGAGGTCAGGATAGTGGTCGGGGACCAGTGAGGGAGTCGCCTGAGGATGCGGCTCAGGGTTCCACGTTTGAGACTGCGATAGATCTGTAGACGTATCAGGAGGGTCTGGGTATTAGTGTGAGTGCTAGTGGGAGTGCCCGTGTGAGAGCCAGTGTGAGGGCTATGGGGCCAAGGCTGGTAATCGAGCTAGTGCTGGATTAGCTTGCAGTTCGGGTGCACCCGCAGGAGGAGTCCAAGTGACGAGATGATCGTTTGACAGATCTGTTGCACTAGTTGTTGTGGCGGGCACTAGTGAGTGAGTTTGCCGGGAGTGCGGCTCAGAGTGTTGCGCATGTGGCTGAGAGTGATCCATAGACGCTTCAAGATGGCTTGAGCGTCATTTAGACTGCTAGCGTGCAGCCAAGTGTGAGCGCTAGTGTGAGGGCTGGTGGGGATAGTGTTGTCCCAGGTTGGCTGCCGGGGGCTGTTGTGGGTCCTCGTAAGGTTGGTAGTGCGGGTGCGCCCGCAGGTGGGCTTAGGGTCAAGTTGATTGTCTGGCGGATTGGCTTTAGCAGTTATGGGAGCGGTTAACTATGCCTAAACTCTAGAAACCCAAATTTCTTTGCGAATTCAATCAATTTAAACAAGCTTTAAATTCAAGTCCAATTTGTTCACAAAATTCCTAAACCAAATTTCATTGCTAATAAGTCATTTTGCTCACCTAAGATCTAGTTCAGGTTAATCAATTACACTTTCGTGTCAATCTATCAACCTAAGATATCCAAATTTAGGATCGCGAATCCTAAATTAGAGTTAAAACAATCTAGGTGAAGAACCAAAGAGATAATCCTAACAAGTGAGTTTAGCCTAACAATTCATCTTCAATTCCTTTCGAATCATCCTAAACCTAACAAAAAAACTACTCAGACATGGAAGCAAAGCAAATCATAACTGAATAGTACTGTATAAAGAAAAAGAATAAGAAGAGATACAGAAGGAAACGTACAATAACCTGTTAAGACACTAAAAAGACTCGAAAACAATAAAAAGACTCGATAAAAAAACTTATATCATGGTCGAAAATCGGCGAAAACCATGATATATCAACTCTCCCAGACTTAGCTTTTGCTTGCCCTCAAGCAAACTAAACACTAAGAATGAAGTCGAGGTTTGAAAATCGCAAGAACTTACTTTTCCTTGAGAACATTGCTTTCGCCTCCTTGACTATTTTGCTGCATATAAACAAAGTACCTTTGGCGGTCACGAATCTAAACTATCATAGGTTGGGGCTCAAATCTTAACCTGCAAACCCCATCAATTTCACATTCTCCTAACTGTCGCACACTTGATCAGAGTGATGATGGAATTCTCTCTAATGATATCAACCAAGTAAAAGGCTAGGTATGATGTTAAAAGGCTAGGTATGATGTTAAAAGGCTTTTGGTGTTTAATGGAGTTAAAGGTGTTTAGGGTTACCAAATTTTATTTGGTGGATGCAAACATGATGCATAAAAGCAAAAGAGAGACTAGTCCAGTTGATACCCACAATTTCTCATTCACATTGCACTCCCTCCTCCAAAATATTATCAGGTACCAAACACCATCATATAATAACATGTTCCACTATCCACATTCATCTTCTCCGTTCCTTGGGATTTTTATAGAAGGTAGAAACTTATAAAAATGATCATTCCTATTTCCCTTACTAAATTTTCGAAATAATTTTTTTTTTTAACTAAGGGGAAAATGATCTTTCCAAAGATGTTAGTCTAAAGAATTACCATTATTGTGCATGAAATCTCAAGGAATGCTTAGCATCGTCGCTTTCTGTAAAAAAATTCAACCCAATCCTCATCTTGTGCAATTTTTTGAATGAAAAACTGTGTCGAACCTTTTCTCTCTGGTGTTTATACACATGCCTGCACATAACACAAAAGGGAAAGAGATCGCATGAGGCTTGAATAAAAGGTTAAGACTAGGGGTTGGGCACCAACTAAAAATGAGCTGGCCATTCAGGATCAATAAAGAGTGGTAAAGTGAATAAGGAGTCCTGAATGTTGGATCGATTACTGTCGTGATATCATCAAAGAGAATATAGCTAAATGGAGATCAAATGTACTAGTCTGGAGTTTGATCTACTTTGTTCTGTAAGTCCCGATAAGAGGGGAACCTGTACTATCATCTGGTTTGGAATTCGCTCCATCCAAAGGCTTCGTCGCAACAGCTAAAAGTCTTAAAAACTAAGCTTTGTTCTTAGAAAAGATCGTTGTTCCCTAGATTTTGACTCAATAAAAAAAATATTTGACTCCAAAATAGAAAATAATGTTAGCAACTACCTCCCCCAGACTTGAACAACACTGTCCCCAGTGTTGTTGAATTTAAGATTAGTGAAAAGGAAAAGAAAATGACGGAAAAAATTTGTGAATAACGAGAAACTTGGCATGTACTGTGGATGTGTCGTTCGACAGTCACAATGTGTGTCGATCAACAGGTTGTGCGTGGGGTATCGATCCATAGTCACAACGTGTGTCGATCGACATGTTGTTCGAATTTCTGGGATCGTGGCTTTTGTGGCTTCTGTCATTTGAGCAGTCTAAAAGGACACTGTAAATCACTCAACCGAAACGCGATCAAAATAGCACAACACATAGTCTCAAGTAAATGTTTCACAAATCTGAAAGTCAAACGGCAGCGAATAACAAACTGACTCAAAGAAAGAAAAATGACTCAAAGGAAAAGAAAAACAAAACTTACAGGTGGGTTGTCTCCCAGCAAGCGTTTGTTTTCAGTCATTAGCTTGATTGCGGATGACGTTTAGGCTGGAGGTGGATTCTCTGAAGTGCACTCCCTCAGACTTGTAAGGAATAATACCAAGAGAGAGCTTTATAGTATTGTTCAACATCTCTTGGACAACTACCTCTTCCTTCACCCTCAACTCCAAAGGAATGACAATTCTAAACTTAGAGAATGGTTTAGAGGTCTTTATGCGCTTCACCTTGGGGGTCCTTTTGTACTTGGAACTTGCCGGAATGTTGACATCATGACGTGGAGTGGGAGGAGCCAACTTGAGGACGTTTTGAACCTTCTTTGTTTCATCTCCAAAACCCAGTGTATCTCCAACATTGACACTCATACAAGAAGCATGTGTGACAAGAACTGAAGGATAGAAGACATTCTTGTTGTTGTTTGAGAAGGAGATTTACTTATTAGGAAAATCCACCATTGCTCCCACTGTTGCAAGGAACTGTGCACCAAGAACCAAGGTTTACAGCTGTTATCCTTGGTCTCAATGTTGTAAAAGTCCGTAGGAACAAGACAATCTCCTTTTTGAATCAACATGTCAGGAATGAAGCCTTTTAAAACTGTACACGATCTATCTATAAGCTCGATATATGTCTTTGAAGGTTGAAACTCCAAAATCCCTAGCTTCTTTGCAACAGTCTCAGACATGACGTTCACATTAGCTCTTGTGTCACATAGAGAATCCTTCTATTCTACACCTTTGATTAAGCACAGAACCGAACATCCCTGGATTCAACAACTTTGGTAGCTTCCTCAATGATGTTGGAGCTTGTTTCGCTTTCTCCGTATGTACTTTGTCACTGCCTTGGTTGATAGATGAAGGGTATAAACTCCTTGGGTACGGAATCTTGGGCGTGTAGACACGTTCGACGCCGATTTCAGACTACATTTTAACGTTTTTTGCGTTTCTTAGTGCTGCCAATCGTTTCTTAGTGTTGTCGATCGACACTCATCAGGTGTGTCGATTGACAATGTTGATGGATTCGTGTTCGTGCAGAAATTTCCCGTAGCAGTCGATCGACAGTGTCTGTTTCGAAATTGCCGTCAGATCTTGGTGTTGATCGTCAGCAGAAGGTGTGTCGATCGTCAGCAGAAGGTGTGTCGATCGACAGGCGCTCTACAATCTCAAAATTCAGGTTTCTTCAGGAACCTCGAGCCAATCCCCATCTTCACACTTCTCAATAGTTGAAATCACTTGTTCTTCACTCTTCAATGTGATAGAATTGGAGAAGTGCTTTGGGTTCATGTCCGTCTTCCCTATAAGATAACCTTCTTGTCTCCTCACATTTTCAGCAGTCTGAGCAACCTCAGTATCAAGCTTCTTCATTTGAATGTTGATGGCCTCGATTTTTCCATTCAGATCAGTGTAGAGGCTGTCGATCTTCCCATTGAAGTTCACTGTGATTGCTTGTTGACCCTCAAGAATCTGCTCGAGCATAGCCTTCGTGTCGCTTTCTGAAGACTTACCAGGAACCAGTTGATATGATGAAGATCCATAATTCCTTTGGTTGCTGCTGCTGCCAAATGGTTTCTGATATTGAGAGTTCTGAGCATAGCTTGGAGAACTAGGATTCCCTGAGAATGAGCTCCTCTGATTATAACCATTGTACCCCTTGTTCTCTAATTGATTCCCATAGCGCTGATTCTGATAGCCATTCTGGTTGATGTAATTGACATCTTCCTGTTCTCTATCTTCATCCTGAAACAAGGTATCAACTTTCTGTGCAAGATGAACCGACTTCTTGTTCACTAGAAGGCTATGCAAAGAATTTATCTTGGCTTTAACCTCAGCAATCTCAGCTCCTCCTGACATACCAGCTTTTCTTCTTCTTTCCTCATCGATCTTATTTGTATTGTTTCTAGTAGACACGTTCTTGATGAGCTCAAGACAGTCAGTTAGGAATCTGGTTTTGAAGTTCCCATTAATCGCAGCATGTAAAGCCATCTAATGCTTCCAATCCATTCCTCTATAGAAGATATCCAGCACCTGAACCTTTGTAAACCGGTGATGAGGATAATCTCTTTGATATCCTTTGAACCTTTCCCACGCAGCCTTGAATGCTTCCATTAGAACCTGAACGAATGTGGAGATCTTAGCTCACAGATCTTGTGAACGCGACTCATCGTAAAAATGGTTCAGGGGTTGCGCTCCAAGTAGTCAGCGAGCCTGGCTCCAATTGTTTCAGCCAAGAGGTTGCCTCTCCAGCAAGAGAAAAAGGGAAAAGCTTACACATGATGTAGTCTTCAGACACGTTGTTAGCCTTGATGCTAGACGCAAGATCCTCGAACATCTCGAGATGATCCATGGGGTGCTCAGTTGGGTACCCATGGAACTGATGTTGAGCCACTAAAGAGAAGTAAGCGAGCTTCAACTCGAAGTCTCTCCTTCGAAATCCAGGGGGCCGAATCGCTGCTCAAATTTACCATGAGATACTCTCTTAAATTAAGAGATCAATTGTAGTAAGGGGTCGAATCGCTGCGCTGTTGGCGTAGTATTCTTCAGGAAGGTTGTAATCTCCCAAGTACGTTGGTTAACCACACCTTCCTGATATCTGCGATTCGCCAGAGCCTGACGCTCTAGCTCAGCACGTTGATGCTCTAACTCAGCACGTTGATGCTCTAACTCAGCTCATTGGCGATCTAAGTCAGCCTGTTGTGTTACAACTAGATTGTCAACCTCCTCTGCCATCACGATGGCATTACCAGCTTCATCAATCCTGTCTCCCTGCTTGTTGTATATGTTTCCATCTCTGTCAACCAACTCACCCTGAGCATTCGGAAGAACAACCACAAGTTGACGCACTATCTTAGCTTGTACCTGAAACACAAAAACAAAAGAAAAACGCGTAAAAACGAAAAAAATACTTAGTCAAAATTCTAGAATCAAAATCCTATGAGTGATTTTGACTCTCCAGCAACGGCGCCAAAATTTGATATGCTCAAATTTATACTAGTTACTCTCTCAAATTAAGAGATCAACTGTAGTAAGGGGTCGAATCACTGGGAGTTAAATCAAACAATAGGAATTTGACTTCGAATTAAGCTAAGCAAATAAAGTAAAATAAAAAGCAAAAGCAATTCGAAACAGGCAAAGATCGTTGATTTCTTAAAATTCAACTAAACAAAAAGATAGGTTTTTAGGTAATTCTCAGGATGAATCAGAATTGGATATTAAACAAAATCAGGATTTAATTATGAACCATTCTTGAACTTGGAACTCTAAAATATAATTAACCAACTTTCATTGTGAAAACTAACTATGCCTAAACTCTAGAAATCCAAATTTCTTTGCGACTTCAATCAATTTAAATAAGCTTTAAAATCTAGTCTAATTTCTTCACAAAATTCATAAACCAAATTTCTTTGCGAATAAGTAATTTTGCCCACCTAAGATCTAGTTCAGGTTAATCAATTACACTTTCGTGTCAATCTATCAACCTAAGATATCCAAATTCAGGGTCGCGAATCCTAAATCAGAGTTAAAACAATTTAGGTGAAGAACCAAAGAGATAATCCTAACAAGTGAGTTAAACCTAACAATTCATCTTCAATTCCTTTCGAATCACCCTAAACCTAACAAAAAAAACTACTCAGACATGGAAGCAAAGCAAATCATAACTGAATAGTACTGTATAAAGAAAAAGAATAAGAAGATATATAGAAGGGTTCGAAGAATCTCAAAGAATGAAGTAGACTTGTCTCCCTAAGACTCTCAAAAGCTTTTTCTCAATTTGTTCAAATAGAATCTAAGGTCATGATCTAAAAAACTAAAATCAAACTATATATAGTGTTTTGAACTCGTGGTGGGCTTTTCTGATGACTTCTAGTAACTTTTGGCCTGAAACGAGCAATTTTTCATTCTTTTAAAAGTAATTCATCGGCTTCTGAAAAGTTGGTGTCGTTCGACACTCGTTGGGTGTGTCGAACGACAGGTGACCATCGTTGGTGACGATCGACACTCGTTGGGTGTGTTGATCAACATGTGCTATCATTTCTGCTTCTCCACTTGTATATCCGACTTCTATCTCGTTTATACTCTGAAATGCACCATAATCATCAAATAAGCTTCCCACGTACAATAACCTGTTAAGACACTAAAAAGACTCGAAAACAATAAAAAGACTCGATAAAAGGACTTATATCATGATCGAAAACTGGCGAAAACCATGATATATCAGTAATCTAGCGAATAAGATGTTTAGTGAGTACAATGTTTACTAGCCATTTTATTGAATGAACAATTGAGTTTGATGACTAATGCATGTAGCTTGAACAAATTAAGGATTGCGATAACCGACTTAAATCTTGCTATTTAGAGTTGTCACACTACGGTATAGATAACCACAACTAAATTCATGTTCAATAGAATTGTCTATTATAGTTTGTCATGAATAATTTGAACCTATATCCCTGCGAATCTCTGAACGCCCAATGTTTTTAAATCATATTTTACAACCTTATTATTATTACTAGGTGGTACCCGCTCCTTGCGCGGGCGAAGTAATACATTATAAAGTTAACAAAATTGAAACAACATATTTTGATTATCTAGTAGTTTCTTAATAATAAATACATGATATTTCTTTCTATGTTGTAGCTATTAAAATATTGTATTGTATTTTATAGCTAATAGGTTACGCCTCACGAAGTAAATCAATACATTAGTTTAAGCTTTTAAATATTTTTTTATTCCCTACTTATTTCTTAAGAATACATAATTTAATAAAAATAAACCAAATACCAAAATACGACATTATCATATATCAAATACTATGAAGAACAGAGCGAGATTAATACATTAACATATTAACGAAATTGAAACATAATATTTAGATAGTCTAATAGTTTCTTAATGATAAATACATGATACCTATTTTATATTGTAGCTATTAAACTATTATGTTGTATTTTATAACTAATATTTTACGCCCCGCGAGACAAAGAAGTATAAAATACTTCTTTATTCTATAGATACCCCTGGTACGAAAGGCAAAGACAATCTCGGATTCTCCGGCGAATTCATCTCATGCTTGAAAAATTATAAAAGCAAAAAGATATTGAATGTATATAAAATATGAACCAAGAAAAGAATTTAAAATAGATCAAATCAAACACGAAGACTATAGAAACTGACTTGCGCTCTTCATGTCAAAAATATACACAATTAGAACAAGTTTTTAAAAGACGAACCTAAAGAGATATATAGCGTGTACATAAATGCGAATAAATACTATCTAAAAAATAAGAAATCACCAAAATAGAAGTTGATCGTGTTTGTGTATATATATATTCGTTAAATCAAGAACTACACAAACAAAAAAACATCAAGACAAAATGAGTTCGAATCTTGAAATCAATAACGAATTAGAAAAAACAAAAACCAATCAAATTCATCCAAATAGCATCGGAGATATATATCAGCAAACTCAATAATCACATCAATATAATATACAAAAGTTAAGAATAAAAAGCTTTGGCATTATGATTTATAATGAATTTTAAAATGATATATTAGATCAAAGCAAAGACGTTTGATGATTCTTCATAGCATAGCAAGAAGAAAGTGTCCCATTCTTTACGGCATCGAAAGCTCCCATGGCTATGCCCTTGTTCATAATAGTCTCCAACATTCCTTGTAAAGCAATGTTATTATGATGCCAATCACCAAAAGATTAGTTGCGTGAAAACATAATTTTTTTATCCTAAAGTAAAACAACAAAATATAAACTAAGAAAAATAAATAAAATAGATCAAATCAAACACGAAGATTATAGAAACTTGATTACTCTCTTCATGTCAAAAATATAAAAAATTATAACAAAAATTTAAAAAACAAAGCTAAAGAGATATATAGCGTTTACATAAATGTGAGTAAATACTATTAAAAAACATTAAAACCCACCAAAATAGAAGTTAATCGTGTTCGTGTATATATATAGATTATATATATTCAATAAATCAAGAACTACACAAACAAAAAACATTAAAACACAATGAGTTCCAATCTTGAAAACAATAACGAATTAGAACAAACAAAAAACAATCAAATTCATCAAATAGCATCACAGATATATATTTGCAAACTCAGTAATCACATCAACGTAATATACAAAAGCTAACAACAAAAAGCTTGGGCATTATGATGTATAATGGATATTTTAAAATGATATATTTAATTAAACCTATTAATGAAAATAAAAAGTCGGATGTGGTTCAATTCATGTACCAGTATAGATTTGAAATACTCTAAATATATTTTCTGACTCGAGTTTGTGTCTGAGTATATTGGATTATTTAACCAAAATACATAAAAAATTATCGAAAATACTAAAAACATTTACTCGAGCTTTTATGGACTTGATTCGATTTAGTAATTTTTTTATCTAAAAACCAAAAAATTATAATTTTTTTGTAAAATACTTGATAGGTGCAAAATACTCAAATGCTAAGGCCTACGATTCTATTAACGACACCAAACTTTCTCTAATTCACTGCAGGTTTAATACTTTGTGATTGACTCCTCAATCATGTTTTATTGTTGGATAAGTTGCGTAAATTCGATAAAAAAAAAATAAGAAAGAAAAACGACTAAAACACGTCTTTGTCTTGATCAAGATATTATTTATGCCCATAACCAATGCAAGAACTAATGAGTTAACCTTGACGACAACCATTTTTACATTTTTTAACTTTGAAATGAGAAATATTTAAGGACGTTGCTTGTTTCAAACTATAAGATGTCACAAAAAAAAAGAGACAATACCAAGAACTAAATGAATACTCGTTTATATTAACAATAACAGCTTCCAAGATCCCAAGACTATAAGTGCTTAGTAAAAGATATACGTGAGACTTGAGAGACATGGTGAAGGGCTTTATAACTGAAACCACATCAACCCCATCAAAAGTATCATTACGAACACACACAACATATTCATTGCTTATAGTCCTTCTCCACTTTTGATCTTTCAAAGCTTGCCAATGCTCTAACCAAACCTCTCTCTCGAGCTCGACAAGATTGGTCTCTCTCACGGACTACCTTGTTGTATCTCTCATTCTATGTATCTCTCCTTGAATTCATTGCTTCTTTGACTGATTGTAACTATAAATATCTTGATCAATCTTAATGGAAAGACAGTACACAGAAATTATACAATTGCTTGCAAAAATGTGAAAGCCAAAACGAAATCAACCATCAAAATAAAAATTTACCCTTTGAGTAGTATCATTCATAGCTCTCCACATTGCAGTATCGGCACAAGAGAGTAAGGGACCATTAAAAACAATAAGGATCCTGATGAAAAAGGTATAAATTTGTTAAGACTCTAAGAATAACAGAGGAAAACAATTGTGAAAACTTTAAGCCATCAAGATTAACAAAATGATAAGAAACACCCAAAAAGAATATTTCAAGTCAACCTCAGTTCTTGACAACTTTAGCAATTATCTCAACACGATCATTGACATACAGCGAGCAAGAGTGGATAGTACAGAGATCAATTACTTGAATGTTAGGAAAACCAAGACGGGGATAAATATTGCAAGTTAAAACAATAAAACAAAGTATGTTAATGTGAACAAAAAAATAAAATAATTTTTTTAAGGAAAATACAGCAATTCAATGAGTTTCTTCTGTAGAGACCGGGTGCTTTTCCTTATCTATACAACATAGACAATAATTTTTTACTAACGCATGTATAAAAGAAATAAAATCAATTAAATGACAATATCATGGTTTTAAATTAACATAGTTGATAATATCACATGCGAGCACTCGTTTTCTATAGATATATGTATCTCGAGAACACTTCATACGTGAGGGGCATGCTCTTCGAGAGATTTACTGGAAATAAAAATAGATGTGTTTATTCTAGGGAGAGACTAATTTTATAAACATAGATGTTTCTAATCACTTTTTCAAAAGACACAATCACAAAGTTAGTTTAAATTAAAACTACAATTAGCAACTTTTTAAACTATCATAAATAGAACAAATTAAATTAAAAAAAAGGAAAGGATTACGGATGTAAAGAAATTAAACTAAAGGTATATAATCATAAGCTTAAAGAAAACTTATCGATATGAATATTCTAAAAAAGTAACTAAAATCATAACAATATAACCTACCTCCGAGTGACATTGTCAGTAAAGATTTATTTTTTCAATCATGGTGGTGTCCGAGGAGACTGTTTTTGCAATACTGCCACGAGTTTTGTGGAAGTCACAAACAAAACAAACCAGTAACAAAAAATATTGGTGTTACATAGCATCATATATTATTCAGAGACTTCTAAAATAAATAAAATGAAAGACATTAAGCGATCCAAACAACAACAAAAAAAAGTAAAAGAAACACATACCAAGTGATGCGAACGAAAATTCACTCACAAGTATGACTCAGTCAGAGAATTCAGCGTAGAAGAGGATGAATTCCCAACAAATAATGCTTGAAGATATATGTAGAGAACATGATCTACAAAAATCAATGGAAAAGAATTACCAAGGGCATAGGGTTTATTAATTAATCCACAAAAAGTACCTAAAACCATGATCATCCTATAAGCGAAGAATAACAAATCCTCCTAGAAAACCAAAACGTTAGAAATATCAAATTGTAGAGAAACCGAATTAAATCGTCAAAAAAGAAAACCACAAACGTAAAAAAATAATGTATGCCATAAAAAAATGATTCATGTTATGGATAGAGAAAGTATATAGATACACAAAATAATTTAGGGCTTTACTTATTTAATAATATCTCAGAAAACTTTAAAATAAAAATATTTCCTATATTAGATGAGATAATAATGAAAGCTTGCTATTAAAATTAAGGTTTCACTTATTTGATAATATCTTATAGAAATTTAAAATAAGAATATATACTTATAAAATATATAGCAAAAAAGGCATATTTTTGAGGTTAAAAATCAAAAAAAAAAAAAATTATTAAGGGTATATTAATAAATAGAGGTAGTAGGCCGAGAGAGACTTTGGAGCTGCCACGTAGGATCACTCAATATTTTACATATATTTGTTAGGGTTTAGGCTCTCATTTATGGTTTAGTGTCCCTTAAAAATGACAAGTGTAGTCAAAATGATCGTTTCAAATGATTCAATATTTTACATAAATTTGTGAGGGTTTATGCTCCCAATTAAGGTGTAGTGCAACTAAAAATCTACAAGTTTAGTCAAATTGATCGTTTTAAATTATTCAATTGTTTTTATACGCATTTTTGAGGGTTTAGACTCCCAGTTAGTGTTTAAAGCTATTAATCAAAATTAGCTAAATTATTTTGACAGGTTTGTTAGTTTTGAACGTATGTAAAACAAAAAAATAGTAGTTTATATCAAAAAGAATATTATTTGTGAAACTTACATGATAAATTGAAGGGTTAATTAGCTTAATAAAAGGTTTTTGGTGCAAAATTAGGTATCTAACACCACATGAAAACAAATTAGGTGAGTAGCTTTGAGAA
The DNA here is from genome assembly GCA_900128785.1 of Arabis alpina. Classification (NCBI taxonomy): domain Eukaryota; kingdom Viridiplantae; phylum Streptophyta; class Magnoliopsida; order Brassicales; family Brassicaceae; genus Arabis; species Arabis alpina. Next base: position 28,376,637 of record LT669793.1, on the reverse strand, counting down.
TAAAATAGTGGGCGATTTTGCATCTACTAAATGTGACAATTATTGACATTAAAAATAAATCTCTCAAAATCTTTGTCTTTAAAAAAATATTTTTCGCATCAATGATCTTCATCTTTGAAAAATTAGATCTGTTCTGGGAAAAAAAATTACAATTATTAAGGTAAATAGAGAATACAAAAATCTCTCCAAATATAGTTGACTATCTAAAAAAATAGTTAACAATTTTCAGAGCATAGTTATCTACTTTATTGGTTTCATGACATAGTTTGATTGTATTAAAATATTGTTGTAATAGTTGCTTATATTAACACATATAGTTCACTACTGTATGTTAATGATGTAGTTACCTATTATAGTTATATAGTTTACTATTATGAAAAGTAGTTCGTGATGTAGCTACATATTATAGTTGAGATAATTGAAAAAAATACATAGTTAACTTCAAAGATAGCTAATTATCTCACGCTAACTATTTTTGTGAAATATATTTACCAATTTAAAAGCAATCTATTTAAGAGTATAGTTAACTATTTTTATATCAGAATTGTCTATAATACCGATTTCATAACATAGTTGACACATAAATATAATGTTGTAATAATTACTTATTTAAACAAAATAGTTAGCTATTTTCATGACGTAGTTATCTATTATACATCTAAAAAGGTCTTTCTAGTAATTATCTCTAAAAATTAAATATTAGAAAACTTAGGAAAGTTTGATATTTTTATAACTTAAAGAGAAAAAGCCCTAAAAGATATGAATCATCACATCTCTAATCACTAAGAAGTAAGAACGATTATGATTTCGCTCACAATCTCTGTAGAAGGACTCTTTAAGCTTCCAATATATCTCTTGGCAATCTCGTAGAAGAACATGATATATTTCATACTATATGTAATGAAACTATTCTTGAAAGATATGAGTTTGAAGATCTTTCCCTCGACAAACCACAATTAGGAAGCAATTTTATTTGATGGAGCAAATGAAAACCAATATGAATATGATAGTCTAAGTCCTTGATTTTAGTACTATGGGTTTTTTATTCTAGTTAAGTTACTTGATGCTTTTATGTATTAGATTTATGATCCAATTTGTAAACAAAGTTTTCAATTTGGTTTAGTTTTGAATATTAAAAAGTATATATATATATATATATGATTAGTTCTACGCTTCCAAAACGTATCCGCTTCCAAAAATTTTCAAAAAAATCGCTTCCACGTTTTCGAATGTTTCGTTTCCACGTACCCGTTTCCGATTCCATGCAACATAGAAGCCCACTAAAACTCCTGATTTGGTTGGGCTTAACACGGGCCGAATCAATTGTGACCAATGTAACTCAAACACTTGTCCTCTATTTCCTTTTTAATCGGATTGGTAAAAGAAAATCGGTTTAGGCCCACAAACGTGAGGGTCGCGGCCCATATTAGTTAGGGACGCGCTTGATTTGTTCTTCTATCTTCAAGTCGTCTCCTGCGATCTTCCCTTAAAGATTAGGGTTTGCCGAACTAAAATTTGGGGGATATGGAAGGGGGATCAAGTTTTGATGATCCTGAGTTTGTCGAATTAGTTAAGCAGGTGAAATATCTGTCTCCCTTTTCAGTAATTCGTAATTGGATTTGCTCCTCCTACTTCTCACTTTTGATTTTGATCTAGGTGCAACATGAAATGGCCACTGCGTTACCTAAACCTGTTGATGAGTCGCCTCCAATATACGCTCTAGATTGCGACGTAATACTAATATCTCCCTTTCTTATGCCCGGTTTATGTGTTAATTACGCATAGGAAGTAATATCTCGGTTGTGTGAATGTGGCTAGGGTTTTCTTGTGGGTGAGCACATCAAGCCTGTGCAGTGGGAAACTTATTATGACACCGGCCTCTGCGCTAGACTCGGCCTCTACTGTTACAATTTTCAAAACGTACGTCTTTTTATCTCTAGTTTCTCTTATCTTCACTACTGTTATCACTCTTGCTTCGCTTCTCATCTTGTAGGGCACAAACTACCGTTTTAAGTTTCTCAAACAATGTTATGAACGCTTTGGTTCTGACCTCACCAAGATGTTCATAACACTCGAGGCAATGAATCCAAAACGCCTACCATTTCGACGTTCCCCACTCACTCTTGAGACGTGCGTTCAGTTTGCTGGATTTTCACATCGTACGCTTTCCTGGTGGGAGACTTGCGTTTGCAGGTTGCAAGGTAGCGAAGAGGCTGATCATGTGTGGAACCATGATGCAATAAATGATCATTACAAAAGTGAATTGCCCAATTGGTGGTCTCCTGACCAACATCATCGTTATAAGGTAACTCCCGTCAAACTATATTTCTTCATGTTGGCCAAGTCAAGTCATCTCTTGTTAAACGTGATCCACATATAGGTGCAAGAGCTACTGGACCTGGACCACTGGTGGCTGCATCTCTTCACTGAGTTTGCATTCTTCTCCAAATGGAGTGCGGCACTCCGGCCGGCCGATATTGCAGACTCCCTACCATTGAAGACTCGAAAGATGGTTGTGGAAACTCGAGGAGAAACTGCAATGGAGCCGCGTGAGATGCTCAACGCCCCAAATGCCATCTTCTACATCAAATTCTGCTGTGAGAATGATCCAGCAACTGGTGGGCTAGCTAATTATAAAGCAGTTGTACGCAAGACCATGGATGGTAAACCAGGACACATGCGCCTCGAGGCTAGGTGTTGGACCGTCTAATCTACTTGAGAGTATTGTATGATCCAACTGATGGATCTTTTATGACTATTGTATGTTCCAACTGGTGGATCTTTTATGACTATTGTATGTTCCAACTGATGGATCGGATCGGATCTATCTATTATGTTTAAAAGACTATATATATATATATATCCAGTGTTGATGTTGCTGGCAGCTTATTATTGATGATATGTTCAGTGTTGTTGTCGCTTAACTCCCAACTTAGCCTTCAGAGTCAAATTGCAATTTCAAGTTGTGCTAAAAAAGTAAGTCAGTCAACAAGCTAATAGTTTGCCTCTATACACAAGAGAAGTCAGGGGGGTGTCTTATAGTATTAAGTAGATCAAAGGCATATTAAGAAACTGCTAGCTACTTTGGGTGACCAATACACTCGATTCCTCTCAACGGATGAGGTATATGTTCTCTATATTCAGTATTTGGCTTCTATGAATATGATTGATGGATGAGTCTCAAGTTGTCTCAGTTACACATTTCTTTGGTTGTGTCTAAGTGCATCATTGTCCAACAAAGCTGAAATGTTATAGGAATATCTGGGCAAGTACTCATCTCCAGCTTTGAAGCCCCATGAATCGAGTCCTTCTTCACCACCTGGTGGATTACTTTGTGTACTGGCTCAATGGGTCTGGTCAAGGATAGTTAACAATGATATAGCTTATTCATATGTACATGAAGTTTCGAGCAGAGGTAATAGATGATGTGTTGGTTTTATAGCCTGCTTGGGTGTTCAGAACATGAGTTGAAAGTGCATATTATGATCATATGAAACAGAGAGATCATCATCTAGAGAATAAGGAGTCATTATGCTCACAGAGGAGCTTAAGTTCCAAAGGATCAGTTCCCCTTAGTCGGCGCCAAATTGTGGAAGCCGGAATTCGCACAATTAGATTTGTAAGGGTTTCGAAAAGAAGCAGAGATTTCTGAAGATAAGCTATGAAGAACAATGATGAGCAGAGAAAAATTAGGGTTTGTAATTGCTTTTTATTGCTTGTGTGATAAAAATAGTGAATGTCTTTACAAGTGTTTTTGCATTCTTATATATAACCCTTTAAGTCGGCTAAGCCTTTTTCCTAAACCTTCGCGGATTCCCTTTTTTGCCTATGTCGGTCGAGCCTACGTAGGCTTCGTTGCTGGGCGTTAACGTGTCGAACCTTCTGGACCCTTCGTTGATGTTCTGACGGGCGTTGAAGAGCCTGAAGCCGATGGGAATGGCTTGGGCACCGACGTCAACTGCCTGAACGCCGATGAGGCCAGGCACATCGGTGTCACTGGGCAGTGACATCGGTGCCACTGCCTGTCATCGGCGTCACTGCTCAGTGACATCGGTGTCAGGCAGCCTTTGTCTCTGCAGCGCCTCCTATTGGCTCTGTGAGCTCTCTGACGCTGCATTCATGACTTCTTCTGAGGTGAAGACAACTTCGAAGGTTCCTTCACCAGGTAGAAGGTTCAAGGGACTTTGGGGTTTTTAAGAGTCCTTCACCCTTTCTTGTAGGTGAAGTGACTTAAGGTCCATATTGTCCTTGCTTTTTGAAATATGTTCGTTGTCTATCATAACTTTTAACGTCGAAGTACAGCGGGTGAAATCCGACCCCAACATATTTTTGTCCTTTAGGCATAAAATTGTGGCACTCTTGTGAAACAACTTTTGGACGTGACAGTTTTGCAAACTGGTAATTTAAAAGTGGCAGTATTGCAATTCTCCCTTTAATTTATATAATTTTATATGTTATGACAATTTAATAAAAATATAATAGAAACGATCAATTTGTAAATTTTTAAAATATGAGGTATTATTAACAATTAACAAAGAAAGTGAAAAGAGAATATACTTAAAATATATTTTTTTTGCTATAAGAAATCGTGTAATATATTGGAGTAAAAGTGTAATATATATTTCATGTAATACATTGGAGATGGCTTTACAAAGGTCGGCCACCCTGGGCTCAAACTCACTTTCAAAAGCTGGGCCAAAAGTTGTAATATATGTAGTGGACATGATCGATGAGTTTCATTAACATTAATGAGAGAACATGGCTTAAAAAAACCTAGGATGATAACTTTGTTGGGCAAATATTGTACTAAGACGGCGTCAAATGTCCATGAAGAGAGCTTAGGAAGAATGAGTTTCGGAAGAGGCTGGAGAGATTTTGCAAAAGCAAACGGTTTGAAGATTGATGATACCTTCATGAAAAACGAAATTCTTGTGCTTAGTTTAATAAATATAGAATCCAAGAACCATACCGGATTTGTGACATTAACACTTACAGATGACAACATAAGAAAGAGTAGAATGGTGAGTCCATCATTTAACTCTTATTAAATAAGAAAATTATAAACCTTGGTCATTTGACTTTTCAAATGATCGAAAACTTCATGCAAAGGTTTAATGGTGGTTGGTTTCTTTATATCTAGATTCTTTCTCATATCCAATTCGATATTAGGACTCCATTGTGACGCTCGTGAACCATTTTTCAGGAAATGGAGGGGGCTGTCGATCGACAGGGCTTTTAAGGGTTGTCGATCGACAGAGTTCTTAAAGGCTGTCGATCGACACACCTATGGTCTGTCGATCGACAGGTACCTGAATTGGTTAATTTTCTGGTTCGATTTAAGTCGTTCAATTGGCCCGGGCCGGTTTGGTGAAACCCTAGGGCTTCGTATATAAGCTTTATGGCCGCATTCTGAGTGAAACCAAGCTGCAAATCTGCAGAGAAAGAGTTGAGAGGAGTTCTCTTGTTTCTGTTAGGGTTTTTGAATTAGGGTTTTCGTTCTTGATTGATTTGGAGAGGAATTTTGTGGGGATTGTCGTGGATTCCATGTCTAGCCTCAATAATACCAGATTCTATCAAAAATCTAAGGTGAGTGCGTGACCATGGCTTCTGAGCCGGTGGATTCATTAGGGTTGTTTGGTGGTAGGTTTGAAATGATTGAATTGATCTTGTTTGTGTTGATTCTGTTTGTGAATTGCTTGTGGATTGTTTGGATTGTATGTACTCGTGCAGGTTTCGTGTTAACGCAGAGGAGGAATCGATCCGAGAGGATATTGGTCGATTTCCTATGAATCTGCGACGGCCTGTCGATCGACAGCACTTGGGTGTGTCGATTGACAGACCAACACGCGAGCTGTCGATCGACACCTAAAGGTGGTGTCGATCGACAGGCTAATGAGGAGCTGTCGATCGACTCCTAGAGGTTGTGTCGATCGATAGGCTCTTGGGTTGCTGTCGACCGATAGACACTTTGGTGTGTCATCGACAAGTATGAACAGGGGTGTCAATCGACACCTAGTGGTAGTGTCGATCGACAGGCCACCTGTTTGGGCTGTGGTTGAGCCGTTGTTGTGATTGTGTGATGGTTTGATGTGTGTTTGCCTGAGTGGATCCTTCGCGTCTGAGTGCGCAGTCGTAGATGGGATGACCGTCTCCCTGGGTATTTGTGATAATACTCACACATCTCTTTTTTCCATGTGATGCAGGTAAAGGCAAATTGTGATCATGGCATCACGGTTAAGAAGAGGGAGACGATCTAGGGTCTCGTGTTGGGTGTTTCCTGTTGTTTCCATTTCTGTTTTACAACCCTGTTAGGTTGCTGGAACTTTTGAATTGGAATTGTTTTGGAATTGACTGGTTTAGTGTTTAATGGAATTTCTTTTGGTTATCCGTTGTTGTATTTGTTGGTCTGGTTTGCTTGGTTGTTGAGGATAGCATTTATGGGAATGCTAGTCCGAGAGCAAGGGTTTAATTGTTTAAATAAAACAGGTTGGGTCGTTTCAATTTGGTATCAGAGCCCTTACGGTTTTAAGACGGGCTAGAACTGCTAGGATTGAATTTGGTAAATTGCAATTCTATGGGTTGGGAGTTTTAGATCATCTTCCTTCGAGCCTTTCAAAGAGATTCCACGGTAAGTGTGTTTTGGTGTTGTGTTTTTGTCTTTCTAGTGCTTAGCTTGTCTGCTTGTGAGTACAGTGAGATGGCTAGGTCAGCTAGAAGGCGTGGTCAAGGGGGCCGAGGAGGCCGAGGTAGAGGTCGTGGACCTGTAGTTGAGCCAGTCGTGAGTGAGGCTCAGAGTTATACGCATGGGGTTGCGACAGTTCAACAGACTTTGCATGATGGTTAGTCCGCCAGTGTGACTGCCAGTGTTGGGGCCGGTGGGGGTCCTGTTGGGGCCGGTGTGGGTCCTGTTGGGGCTGGTGTGGGTTATGTTGGTACCGGTTTGGGTCCCGCCGAGGCTGGTGGTGCTAGTGGAGTTGGCACAGCTGGGGTTGCGGGTGTGGCCGCGGGTGTGGCCGCGGGTGTAGCCTCGGCTGGTGATGATCGTTCTGACTGACCTGTTGAGACAGCTGTTGGAGCGGTTACCGGGTGCGGTGCCAGTGCAGGCTCCAGTGTTGCCACGAGTGGCGGAGGTGCAGTCGAGGGTTGTGGTTGCTGAGGATGTTCCATCATTTATCCGAATGATGGAACAGTTGTAGAGGATCGGTACGGGTTCGTTTGCAGGAGGTGCTAAGCCTGAGGAGGCTGATGAGTGGCAGATGAGGTTGGAGCGGAACTTTCGCTCGATCAGGTGTCCAGAGGGATACATGGTCGATCTTACGGTCCATTATTTGGACGGAGATACACATCTCTGGTGGAGGGGTGTTGCAGCGAGACGTGCTCGGGCGGTGTTATCTTGGGCATACTTTGTGACGGAGTTCAACGCCAAGTTCTTCCCTCATGAGGCTTTGGATAGACTCGTGGCGAGGTTCTTGGAATTGACTGAGGGCGCGATGTCGGTTCGAGAGTATGACGCCGAGTTTAACCGCCTATTGGGGTATGCTGGTAGGAGTCTGGACGATGAGCAGACTCAGATTCAGAGGTTCGTGAGGGGACTTCGACCAAACTTGAGGACTCGGTGCAGAGGCATCAGGTACGATTTTAGAGTGGAGCTGGTGGAGATGGTTGCACAGATCGAGGAGGATCTAAGGGAGCAGGCTGCGGTCGTGGTTCCACCTGTTCAGCCTCAGCAGCAGGTGCACCAGGTAGGTCCTAGCAAGGGCGGCAAGCCTGCGCAGGGACAGAAGAGGAAGTGGGAAGACACTTCGAGATCGAGGCAGAGTGGTGGAGGGTGCTTTGGTTGTGGGAGCTTCGACCACAAGAAGGTGAGTTACCCTAAGCAGAGTGAAGCACGAGTGGCTTGGACGTGTTATCAGTGTGGGGAGCCGGGGCACTTCAGGTTGAACTGTCCCAAGTTGCAGCACATGGCAGTGGCAGTGGTCCAGCTAGTAGCTCAGTATGGGATAGTGTAGCCAGTAGAGCAGATTGCGGCGATGCAGCGTCTGCCGGCTATAGCAGCGCAAGGTAAGCCGAGCTCGAGGCCGATCACAGGTAAACCTTCTATTTCAGACTTCGTAAATTCCGTAGTGTAGAATTTTGGAGTTTGTTTAGATTGTTTGCCTGTGATATAAAGTTAGGTTGGTTAGCACATGGCATTTGTATAGGAACCTTGTTTGTAGGTGGGTGTGAGTCCCACATGTTGTTTGATTCTGGAGCATCGAATTGCTATTATCACTCCGGATCATGTTGAGAGAAGTGGTAATCGGAGTGACGCTGGTGAGCAGACTGGACCGGTTATGGTTGCTGGAGGAGAATTTCTAGCTACGCATGGCCGGGCGAAAGATGTGGATATCCTGGTGGCTGGTGAGTTGATGTCAGCTGACTTGGTGATTAGTCCGGTGGAGCTGTACGATGTTATACTTGGTATAGATTGGTTGAATCTGTACAGAGTCCATCTGGGCTGTCACCGGGGTTGAGTGGTATTTGAACGTGAATGTGGTAGGTTGGTTTATCAGGGAGTGAAACCGACTTCAGGTAGTCTCGTGATCTCACTTGTCCACACTGAGGCGGTGATTAAGAGGGGTTGTGAGGCTTACCTGGCCACGATTGTAATGCCGAAGGCTGTTGGTGGGGTTGCTGTGAGAGATATTTGGGTCGCTCGGGATTTTGAGGATGTCTTTCAGTGTTTGCAGGGATTACCGCCGTCTTGGTCTGATCCTTTCACGATTGAGTTAGAGCCTGGAACGACGCCGTTGTCTAAGGCACCCTATCGAATGGCTCCAGCAGAGTTGGTTGAACTGAAGAAGCAGTTGGAGGATTTGTTAGAGAAGGGTTTTATTAGACCAAGTACTTCACCGTGGAGAGCACCGGTGTTGTTTGTAAAGAAGAAAGATGGTAATTTCTGGTTGTGCATCGATTATCGAGGGCTTAACCGAGTCACTGTGAAGAACAAGTATCCTCTTCCCAGAATTGATGAGTTGTTAGATCAGTTGAGAGGGGCTACTTGGTTCACCAAGATTGACTTGGCATCTGGTTACCACCAGATTCCGATCGACGAATCAGATGTTCGGAAGACGGCTTTCAGGAGTCGGTATGGGCATTTTGAGTTTGTATTGATGTCATTCGGGTTGACGAATGCACCTGCGGCATTTATGAGGTTGATGAACGGAGTTTTCCAGGAGTATCTGGATGAGCTCGTAATCATCTTCATCGATGACACTTTGGTGTATTCGAAGAGTTTGGAGGAACATGAGGTTCATTTGAGGAGAGTTCTGGAGAAGTTGCGGGAGCAGAAGCTGTTTGCGAAGTTGAGTAAGTGCAGTTTCTGGCAGAGAGAGATAGGATTCTTGGGTCACATCGTTCCTGCAAAAGAAGTTTCTGTGAATCCGGCGAAGATTGAGTCTATCCGAGATTGGCCTAGACCGAGGAATGCAACTGAGATCAGTAGTTTTCTTGGGTTGGCAGGCTATTATCGGAGATTCGTCAAAGGTTTTGCGAGTATGGCTTAGTCTATGACGAAGCTGACGGGGAAGGATGTTCCTTTCGTGTGGTCGGCTGATTGTGAGCTGAGTTTCGCGTAGTTGAAGACGATGTTGACTAGTACACAAGTTTTGGCGTTGCCTGAACTTGGTGAGCCTTATGTGGTGTACACAGATGCTTCGGGAGTTGGTTTGGGTTGTGTACTGATGCAGCAGGGTAAGGTGATTGCTTATGCTTCAACGCAGTTAAGGAAGCACGAGGGCAATTATCCTGTTCATGACTTAGAGCTGGCGGCAGTGATCTTCGCGTTGAAAATCTAGAGGTCTTACTTGTATGGTGGCAGAGTTCAGGTGTTCACTGATCATCATAATCTGAAGTACATTTTTACTCAGCAGAATTTGAATGTACGACAGAGGCGATGATCAGAGTTTTTGGTTGATTACGACCTGGATATTGTCTACCATCCGGGTAAGGCTAACACTGTAGTAGATGCTCTAAGTCGGAGGAGGTATGATTCATCTCAGGAGCGGGATGTGGAGAATCTTGTGGGTGTACTTAGTACTTTGAGGTTGTGTGTCACTTCAGAGGAACCGTTGGGTTTAGTGGCGGCGGATCAGGCAGATCTTTTGAGCAGGATCAGAGTAGCTTAGGAGAAGGATCAGGATCAGGTGTTGATGTATCTCTATAAGGCTGCTGGTTCCGAATATCAGGTTTCTGCCAACGGGACTATCTTAGTGCATGGACGAGTCTGTGTTCCTAAGGATGAGAACTTGAGGCAGGAATATCTGAGAGAAGCTCATTGGGTCGGGATAAAGAGAGATGTGGCAGATTGGATTGCAGCTTGCAATGTTTGTCAGTTGGTGAAGGCTGAGCATCAGATTCCTGGTGGCTTATTGCAGAGTTTACCCATTCCCGAGTGGAAGTGGGACATGATCACTATGGATTTCGTGGTAGGTTTGCCGGTTTCTCGGACCTATGACGCGATTTGGGTGATTGTGGATCGACTGACTAAGTCCGCACATTTTCTGGCCATTAAGAAGATAGATGGAGCTGAGGTCTTGGCTAAGAAGTATGTGAAGGAGATTGTGAGGTTGCATGGTGTGCCAGCGAGTATTGTGTCGGATAGAGATCCGAGGTTTGCTTCAATGTTCTGGAGAGCTTTTCAGGCTGAGATGGGCACTAAGATGCACATGAGTACAGCTAATCATCCGCAGATGGATGGGCAGTCCGAAAGGACGATTCAGACACTGGAAGATCTGTTGAGAATGTACGTGCTAGATTGGGGTGGTCATTGGGCGGATCAGTTGAGTTTGGTTGAGTTCGCATATAACAACATTTTTAAGGCGAGTATTGCAATGGCTCCATTCGAGGCGTTGTATGGGAAGCCATGTCCTACTCCGCTGTGTTTTACCCAAGTAGGGGACAGGAGTATCTTTGTGGCTGATTTTGTTCAGGAGACGACGCATAATATTCGTATTGTGAAGCTGAACATGAAAGAGGCTCAGGATTGGCAGAAGAGTTATGCCGATAGGAGAAGGAAAGAGTTGGAGTTTGCAGTCGGAGATCGAGTGTATCTCAAGATGGTTATGATGCAGGGTCTGAATAGGTCCATATCCGAGGATAAGCTGAGTACGAGGTACACGGGTTCGTTCCAGGTTGTGGAACGTGTGGGACAGGTTGCTTATGGGTTGGAGCTGCCTCCGATCATGGAGAAATTCCATGATGTGTTTCATGTTTCGAAACTCAGGAGATGCTTGCATGCTTTTGTGGAGGTAGCAGTGACGATTCCTGTAGATCTTTAGCCTAATCTGACTGTTGAGATGAGGCCGGTTAGGATTCTTGAGAGAAGTATCAAGGTTCTGCGCCGGAAGAGAGTGTCGTTGCTGAGAGTCTTGTGGGACTGTGACGGTATTAAGGAGGAAACTTGGGAACCAGAGGCAAAGATGAAAACAAAGTTCAGGAAGTGGTTCGAGAAGTAAGCAGAGGAGTGAATTTGTTTTTCTTTGTGGTTTTCCAGTTTCGGTTGTTGTATTGTGGTCACCGTGTGTGGTGATGTTTTGGTTTTGGATTTTGTATTTTCATTAAGTTGTAATGATAATGACATTTTTTTCAGTTGAATAAGAAAGTGTTTTTCCTTTGTTTTTGACTTGGTAGTCATATATTTGTGGTTAGAGAACCTCGAAATGGAAGTTTTCTAGTGGGTAGAACTTATCAGTTTCGGTGGAACTCTAACGGATGGGGAATGTGGTGGTAAGAGAACCTCGGAATGGAAGCTTAATAGTGGGTAGAGCTTGCCAGTTTCGGTGGACCTCTAACGGGGCATATCAATGTTTTGAAAACCGGACCGGACCGGGGGTCGGACCGGGTTCAACCGTGAACCGGCCGACTACCCGGGTTGGGTTGACCCGGGTTCAACTTTTTTTTTTTTTTTTTTTTTTGAAAATTTACATTTGTTAACATTTTTCATATTTAATTTTTATAATTAAAATTTATAAAAACAAATATTAGTTTTGAATGTAGTTAATTTTTGTTATGGTTTAATGTTTTTAATTTTTTTTACATATAAACTTAATTATTTTTCATTAAATTATGTTTTTGAATAGTTTTTTTGTTATTAAAATGATTTTTCTCATGACTGATATTTAGAAATATGTTTATTTAAAGGTTATATTATATATTTGGATATTATAATTATACAAAAACTATATATATTATTATTTTTAACAACACTATTAAATCCGGTTCGACCCGGTTCGAACCGGTCAGACCACATTGACCCATGACCCAAAAACTTTTTCGGTTCGGTCGCCGGTCCGGTTTTAAAAACATTGGGGCATATGTGTTATGCGGTTGGAGAGTCTCAGGATAGAAGTTTTATCGTGGGTAGAACTGTCTAGTTCCAAACAGACTCTATAGGGACATCCGGAGGATGGATGGTCCGGGTGATCTGTGAGGATCATGGTTGTGATGGTATTTCGGGTTGGGAGTATCATGTTGAGACCTTGGGAGGTGGTTCCGGTCAGAGGTGCACTTAGACGTCTAGTGTTGGATTGTCCAGGGGATGTCTGGGTTCCCTGCATATCGATCGTTCGCCAGGACTGCGTAGACTGAGTGGGTTGATACGAGGCACCGAGGACTTGAGGGGTGACGATCCCGAGAGTCAGAGGTTGTGGTTATGAGCTATGAGCAATTCAATTTCGTAGACGAATCTATATGCATAGGACGGATTTGAGCCTCGAGAGGGTTTGGGAGATGTAGTCTCCGGTGTTACTGGCGGGTTGGCCAGGGGTTAACTTGGTGGGTAGTGTTTGAGGATTCGAGTACGAATCCAGTTTTAGTGGGGGAGAATTGTGAAGCCCGTGAACCATTTTTCAGGAAATGGAGGGGGCTGTCGATCGACAGGGCTCTTAAGGGTTGTCGATCGACAGGATTCTTAATGGCTCTTAATGGTCTGTCGATCGACAGATACCCGAATTGGTCGGTTTTCTGGTTCGATTTAAGTCGTTCAATTGGCCCGGGCCGGTTTGGTGAAACCCTAGGGCTTCGTATATAAGCTTTTTGGCCGCATTCTGAGCGAAACCAAGCCGCCAATCTGCAGAGAAAGAGTTGAGAGGAGTTCTCTTGTTTCTGTTAGGGTTTTTGAGTTAGGGTTTTTGTTCTTGATCGATTTGGAAAGGAATTTCGTGGGGATTGTCGTGGATTTCGTGTCTAACCTCAATACTACCAGATTCTATCAAAAATCTAAAGTAAGTGCGTGACCATGGCTTCTGGGCCGGTGGATTTATTAGGGTTGTTTGGTGGTAGGTTTGAATTGATTGAATTGATCTTGTTTGTGTTGATTCTGTCTATGAATTGCGTGTGGATTGTTAGGATTGTGTTTACTCGTGCAGGTTTTGTGTTAACGCAGAGGAGGAATCGATCCGAGAGGATATTGGTCGATTTCCTATGAATCTGCGACGGCGTGTCGATCGACAGCACTTGGGTGTGTCGATTGACAGACCAACACGCGAGCTGTCGATTGATATATCATGGTTTTACCATCTTTTGGCCATGATTTAACCCGGTTTTATCGAGTCTTTTTAGTATTTTTCTAGTGGTTTAGAGTCTTGGCAGGTTCGTGAATGAATGGAGCTTAATTGGTGATTATGGAGCATTTTGGAGAATCAAGGAAAGAGTAGTCGAAGTCAAAAGCTTGATGCAGAAAAGTGCAGAATTTTAGCTTCCCGTTGATCGATGGAAGCATGTGTTCAGGAAGTTTTGCTCTTATCAAAGAATTAGGGTTTCAGAGAGATTTTGAGAGTTAGGGAGACAAGTTTTCAGACTATTCAGATTTCTTCGAACTCTTCTGTAATTCTTTCTTACTCTATTTTAATGCACTATTATTCAGCTATTGTGATTTGCTTTGCATCCATATCTGAGTAATCTACTTGTTAGGTTTAGGGTTTTTCAAAGGAATTAAGATGAATTGTTAGAATTGAATTCATGTTAGGATTATCTATTGGTTCTTCATCTAGATTGTTATAACCCTGATTTAGGATTGATCACTCTAAAGTAGCTATCTTAGGTTGATTAATTAGAAGCGGAAGCATCAATTGATAACCTGACTATAATCTTAGATGAGCAAAATCACCTATTCTCAAAGGAATTTGGTTTAGGAATTTTGTGAACAATTGAAATCTGAACTTTAATGCTTGCATAAATTGATTGATTTTACAAAGGAATTTGGATTTCTAGGGTTTATGCATAGATAATTAATTCAACAGAAGTCGTTTAATTTTACATTAGAGTTTTAAGTTCGAGAACGGTTCTTCATTAAAATCCTGACAGTTTATTAATTCTACAATTTATTTTTGCCTGCGAATTTCCCGAAAACCTAGCTTTTGTTTAATTAAATTCTTAAAAACCAACAAACTTTCTTTGCTTTGAATTATTTCTTGCTTTTACTTTACTTTATTTGCTTAGCTCAATTCGAAGTCATTTATCCTATCATTTAATTTGACTCCCAGTGATTCGACTCCTACTACGACGACCTCTTAATTTGAGAGAGTAACTCAGGGTAAATTTGAGCCATATCAAATTTTGGCGCCGTTGCCGGGAAGTCAAAATCTTCCATAGGATTTTGATTCTAGAATTCTGACTAAGTTTTTTTGTTCGTTTTTACGCGTTTTCTTTTGTTTTTGTGTTTCAGTTAGCTAAGATGGTTAATCGAGCTTTGGTAACTCTTCCGAATGATCAGGGAGAATTTTTTGACAGAGATGGTAACCGATACAACAATCTCGGAGACCCCATTGATGAAGTTGGTAACATTATCGAGGTTCAGGATCCGGTTGCAGTAGCACGTGCTGAGTTCGATCGTCAACGGGCTGAATGGGAGCGCCAGCGCGCTGAGCTATAGCGTTTGGCTCAGGCGAATCGTGAACCTCAGGATGTAGTGGTTAACCAACGCACTATGGGAGACTACTACCATCCTGAAGAACATTACGCCAACAGGGCAGCGATTCGACCTCCACGATTCGAGTGAAGAGATTTCAAATTAAAGTCTGCGTACTTCTCTTTAGTGGCTCAACATCAGTTCCATGGGCACCCATCAGAACACCCCATGGATCATCTTGAGATGTTTGAGGATCTTGCATCTAGCATTAAGGCTAACAACGTATCTGAGGATTACATTATGTGCAAGCTGTTTCCATTTTCTCTTGCTGGAGAGGCAGCCTCTTGGCTGAAGCAGTTGGAGCCAGGCTCACTGATTACTTGGAGAGATATCAAGAATACTTTCCTGGGTCACTTCTACGATGAATTGCGCTCAGAGGATCTACGAGCTAAGATTTCAACGTTCGTTCAGAATCTGAAAGAATCTTTCAAAGCTGCGTGGGAAAGGTTCAAGGTATATCAGAGAGACTGTCCTCATCACGGGTTTACAGAGGTTCAGTTGCTGGGTATCTTCTACAGAGGATTGGATTGGAGACATCAGGTGACTCTAGATGCTTCGAGTAATGGGAACTTCAAAACCAGGTTTCCAGCTGATTGCCTAGAGCTCATCAAGAACGTGTCTACTAGCAACAGTACGAAGAAGATCGATGAGGAAAGAATAAGAGAAGCTGGTATGTCAAGTGGAGCTGAGATTGTTGAGGTCAAAGCTAAGGTAGATTCCATTCATCATCATTTGGTGGGAAAGAAGGCAATTCACTTTGCTCAAGAAGAGGAGAACAATCAAAAGGATCTTAACTACATCAATGGGAATGGTTTTCAGAATCAGAGGTTTGGAGGCTACAACAGCAACCAAAGGAGTTATGGGTCTTTATCTTATCAGCCAATCCCTGCTAAATCTTCAGAAAGTGACGTGAAGGGTATGCTCGAACAACTGCTTGAGGGGCAACAAAGCCTGACAGTAAATCTCAATGGGAAGATTGACGGGCTTTACACTGATCTCAATGGGAAGATTGGCAGTCTCTGCACTGATCTCAATGGGAAGATTGAGGCCATCAACATTCACTTGAAGAAGCTGGATACTCAGGTAGCTCAAACCGCAGAGAATGTGAAGAGACATGAGGGTTTTCTTCCAGCTAGAACGGATGCAAACCCAAGACAACATCGTGTTGCTGCGATTACAACTAGAATTGAGAAGGTTGTGAAGCGAAATCTGCGGAAAAACCCTTTGAATCAGCTGATTCCCGAGCTAGAAGATGAAGAAGATGCGGAAATTTTCGCACCAGACCCTCCGTCGATCGACGCTCAAGAGGAGCAACGATCGACGAGTGAGAAAACTCCCAAATCTATCCCGACGCTACCTCAACGAGACCTCGACAAAGGATCGACGAAAATTGCTCACGTCGATCGACGCACAGACACTTCCGTCAATCGACGGGAGACGCAGAAAACTAAAAATCTGCAGATTCCTACTGATGTTGTTAAGAAGGTTTATCAACCTAAGATTCCTTACCCTAGGAACCAAAAAAGATCTAAACAGGAGCTAGAAGAGCTTAGATGCAAGGCTATCATGGATAAGCTATGCATTGAGATTCCATTCTTAGATGCGATGAAGCTTTCTCCTGTAATTCGAAGGTATGTGAAGAGGATGGTTACTAAGAGTTTGTGTGTTGAGGAAGGAGTTGCTATGCTCTCTGAACAGGTTAGTGCGATAATTCTGAATAAGATTCCAGAGAAGCTCACGGATCCAGGAAGTTTTGTATTAGATTGTTCGATCTTCACAGACAGGTTTCCAAGGTCTCTTTGTGATTTGGGTTCAAGCATCAATTTGATGTCACTCTTAGTTGCTATCAAACTTGGTATGACTGATTTCCAGCCAACAAGGATCTCACTTATCCTTGCAGATAGATCAGTAAGGATCCCAGAGGGAATTTTGGAAGATGTTCCAATCAAGGTCGGAGATTGTTTTACAATATCATGAAGAACCCAAAGATCCTCTTATCTTGGGAAGACCATTCTTGGCTACAGCTGGAGCAATGATTGATGTCAAAGGGAGAAGGATACTCTATGTGTGGGTGATTTGGAGATGAAGTTTGATATGGATCAGTTGGTGAAGAAGCCTACGATTGATGGTCAAGCCTACTCTGTGGATACACTCACAGACATTGCTCAAGAGGTTTTCAATGAGGTACATCCTACTGATGCATTGGAGAGGACTTTAGTTCGATATATCGCTGAAACTGAGGAGTTAGATGAAGCTGCGATGGGTTATGCAAGGCTAATTAATACCAATGAAAGAGAGACGAAGAAGGTTGAAAACGTTCTCAAGATGGCTCCTTCCACTGCAAATCATGAAGCCAACAATCCTGTGATTCACAAGTGCCAAGAGATCCCCAAGGTGAAGCGCATAAAGCCCTCAAAACCATTCTCCAAGTTCATAATTGTCATTCTTTTGGAGTTGAGAGAGAAAGGAGAGGTAGTTGTCCAAGAGATGATGAACAATACTATGAAGCTCTTTCCTGGTATTGTTCCTTGCAAGTCTGGGGGTGCACTTCAGAGATCCACCTCCGGCCTGAACTTCATACGTAGTCAAGCTAATGACTGTAAACAAGCGCTAGGTGGGAGGCAACCCACCTCTAAGTCTTTTTCTTCCTCTTTTATTTTCTTTTTATTGAGTCAGTTTGTTATAGGAATTCAAAATTGTGAACTTGATTAGATGATATGATGTTGGTGCTTTTGATCGTTTCTATTTTTGAGTACTTTAAACAGGTACTAACCATTGAATGACGTGACGAGATGGAGCTTAAAAAACCATAATACATAAGATCGTTTTTCAGACAGAGCGTCGATCGACAAACCACCTTGTGCGTCGATCGACGGGCACTTCAGAGGTCCGATTCTTTTTCACAATTTCTAACTTTTATTTTTCTTTTCTTTCACCAATTTCAGGCTTAATTAACATTGAGGACAGTGTTGTTTAAATCTGGGGGAGGTAGTTGCTAACATTATTTTCTATTTTGGAGTCAAAAAAATTTGTTTTATTGAGTCAAAATGTAGGGGATGATGACCTTTTCTAGGAATAAACGCTCAGTTTTTGCGATTTTTAGCTGTTGCGACGAAGCCTTTGGATGGAGCGACTTCGAAACCAGATGATAGTACAGGTTCTCCTCTTATCGCGACTTGCAGAACGAAGTAGATCAAACTCCATACTAGTTTACTTGATCTCCATCTCGCTATTTCTCTTTGATGATATCACGACAGTAATCGATCCAACATTCATGACTTCTTATTCACTTTACCACTCTTTGTTGATCCTGAATGGCCAGCTCATTTTTAGTTGGTACCCAACCCCTAACCTTAACCATTGTTCAAGCCTCATGCGATCTTTTTCTTTTTTGTTTTATGTGCAGGCATGTGTATAAACTCTGGCGAGAAAGTGGTCTGACGCAGTTTTTCATTCACAAAATTGCACAAGATGAGGATTTGGTTGGAGTACTTGATAGAGAGCAGCAATGCTAAGCATTCCTTGGTATTTTACGCATAATAATGGTAATTTTCGAGACTAACATCTTTGTAAGATCATTTTCCCCTTAGAGTAAAAAATATATATATATATATATATATATTTAAAAAAAAAAAAAAAAAAATTATTTCGAAAATAGTAAGGAAAAGGGAAATGATCATCTTTCTAAGTCTCTATCTTCAACAAAAGTCCCAAGGAATGGAGAAGATGGATGTGGATAGTGGAACATGTTATATAATGGTGTTTGGTTCCTGATTACGATTTGGAGGAGAGTGCAATGTGAATGAGAAACTGTGGGCATCAACTGGACCAGATTCTCTCTTGTGATTATGCATAATGTCTGCATCCACCAAATAAAATCCGGTAACCCTAAACACTCTTAGCTCCACTTAAACACCAAAAGCCTTTTAACATCACACCTAGCCTTTTACTTGGTTGATATCATTGGAGAGAATTCCATTATCACTTTGATCAAGTGTGCGACAGTTAGGAGAATGTGAAACTGATGGGTTTGCAGGTTAAGATTTGAGGCCCAACCTATGATGGTTGAGATTCGTGACCGCCAAAGGTACTTTGTTTATATGCAGCAAAAGAGTCAAAAAAACGAAAGCTATGCTCCAAAGGGTAAGTGAGTTCCCGCGATTTTCAAACCTCGACTTCATTCTTAGTCTCTAGTTTGCTTGAGGGCAAGCAAAAGCTAAGTCTAGGGGAGTTGATATATCATGGTTTTTACCATCTTTTGACAATGATTTAACCCGGTTTTATCGAGTCTTTTTAGTATTTTTCTAGTGTTTTAGGGTCTTGCCAGGTTCGTGGATGAATGGACCTTAATTGGTGATTATGAAGCATTTTGTAGCATCAAGGAAAGAGCAGTCGAAGTCGCAAGCTTGATGCAGAAAAGTGCAGAATTTTAGCTTTCCGTCGATCGACGGAAGCATGTGTGCGTCGATCGACGGAAGATATTAAGTCACGAAGGAAGAGGAATTTTCCAATTCTAAAGATTTCCTTTTTACCCGAGAAGTTCCAGAAGTTAACAAATAAAGTCCAACCCGAATTCTAGCCTATAAATACCTAGTTTTCTTTTAGTTTTCAGGAAGTTTTGCTTTTATCAAAGAATTAGGGTTTCAGAGAGATTTTGAGAGTTAGGGAGACAAGTTTTCAGACTATTCAGATTTCTTCGAACTCTTCTGTAATTCTTTCTTACTCTATTTTAATGCAGTATTATTCAGCTTTTGTGATTTGCTTTGCATCCATGTCTGAGTAATCTACTTGTTAGGTTTAGGGTTTTTCAAAGGAATTAAGATGAATTGTTAGAATTGAATTCATGTTAGGATTATCTATTGGTTCTTCATCTAGATTGTTATAACCCTGATTTAGGATTGATCACTCTAAATTAGCTATATTAGGTTGATTAATTAGAAGCGGAAGCATCAATTGATAACCTGACCATAATCTTAGATGAGCAAAATCACCTATTCTCAAAGGAATTTGGTTTAGGATTTTGTGAACAATTGAAACCTGAACTTTAATGCTTGCATAAATTGATTGATTTTACAAAGGAATTTGGATTTCTAGGGTTTATGCACAGATAATTAATTCAACGGAAGTTTGTTTAATTTTACATTAGAGTTTCAAGTTCGAGAACGGTTCTTCATTAAAATCCGGACAGTTTATTAATTCTACAATTTATCTTTGCCTGCGAATTTCCCGAAAACCTAGCATTTGTTTAATTAAATTCTTAAAAACCAACAAACTTTCTTTGCTTTGAATTATTTCTTGCTTTTACTTTACTTTATTTGATTAGCTCAATTCGAAGTCATTTATCCTATCGTTTGATTTGACTCCATGTGATTCAACCCCTACTACGACGACTTCTTAATTTGAGAGAGTAGCTCAGGGTAAATTTGAGCCATATCATCGATCGACACCTAGAGGTGGTGTCGATCGACATGCTGATGAGGAGCTGTCTATCGACTCCTAGAGGTTGTGTCGATCGACAGGCTCTTGGGTTGCTGTCGACCGATAGACACTTTGGTGTGTCATCGACAAGTATGAACAGAGGTGTCAATCGACACCTAGTGGTAGAAACTTGGTGATAATACTCACGCATCTCTTTTTTCCATGTGATGCAGGTAAAGACAAATTGTGATCGTGGAATCACGGCTAAGAAGAGGGATGAAACGACCCAACCCGTTTTTTTTTTACAAATAAAACATTGGTCTCGGACTAGCATTCCCATAAATGTTATCCTCAATAACCAAGCAACACAGGCAGTCAAACAACAGCGGATAACCAAAATAAGAAATTCTAATAGAATAACCGGTTCTAACACAAATTCCAAAACAAAGGTTCCACAACCTAACAACCGTTCTAAAACGATAAAAGCAGTAAACACACAACACTAAACCGAGACCCTAGATCATCTTCCTCTTCGTTGCCATGATTCCATGATCACATTTTGCCTTTACCTGCATCACATGGAAAAAAAAGATGCGTGAGTATTATCACAAATACCTAGTGAGACGGTCCTCGCATCTACGACTGCGCACTCAGACGCGATGTATCCGCTCAGGCAAACATACATTACACAGCACGAAAACACAATCAAAGGCTCAACCACAGCCAACCAGACAGGCTATCGATCGACACTACCACTTGGTGTCGATCGACACCTTCTGCAGGTGTCTGTCGACCGACAGGCCTTAAGAACCTGTCGACCGACAACACCTCTCATACCTGTCGATCGACAGACCCAGAGGTGTCGATCGACAGACCTAGAGGTGTCGATCGATAGACCTAGAGGTGTCGATCGACAGCTCGCGTGTCGTCCTGTCGATCGACACACCCAAGTGCTGGCGATCGACTTCGATCGACAGGTCATCGCAGATTCATAGGAAATCGACCAATATCCTCTTGAATCGATTCCTCCTCTGCGTTAACACAAAACCTGCACGAATACACACAATCCAAACAATCCACACGCAATTCACATAAAGAATCAACCAAAACACAATCAAATCAATCAATTCAACCTACCACCAATCAACCCTAACGAATCTACCGACCTAGAAGCCATGGTCACGCACTCACCTTAGATTTTTGGAAAGAAACTGGTTGAGTTGAGGCTAGACACGAATCCACGACAATCTCCACAAGAAATCTCCTCCAAATCTCTCAAGAAACGAAACCATAATTCCCAAAAACTTACAGGAAACAGAGAACTCCTTTCAAACTCTGTCGGCTGCGTTTTTTGGGACTTTTGGTTCGCTCAAATGCAGCCAAAAACCCTTAAATATGAAGCCCTAAGGTTTCCCCAGATCGGCCCGGTCCAATTGAACGACTTAAATCAAACCAGAAAACTAGCCAATTCGGGTACCTGTCGATCGACAGCCCTTAAGGCCCCTGTGGATCGACAACACCCCCTGTCGATCGACAACACCCCCTGTCGATCGACAGCCCTCAAGCCCTGTCGATCAACAGCCTCTCCATTTTTCTCAAAAAATGGTTCACGGATGACATAAGGGAGATAATCTAGGGTCTCGTGTTGGGTGTTTCCTGTTGTTTCCATTTATGTTTTAGAACCCTGTTAGGTTGCTGGAACTTTTGAATTGGAATTGTTTTGGAATTGACTGGTTTAGTGTTTAATGGAATTTCTTTTGGTTATCCGCTGTTGTGTTTGTTGGTCTAGTTTGCTTGGTTGTTGAGGATAGCATTTATGAGAATGTTATTCCGAGACCAAGGGTTTAATTGTTTTTTAAAAAAACGGGTTGGGTCGTTTCATTCATGTCCATAAATCTACCCATCGTGTAGATAAGGTACTAGTCATTATCGCTTCTTTAGTGGACAATCTCGAGAGTATCATACGCAATAGTTCATATGGGAGCTTGCTGATCGAATTCTTGTTATCAATCGAATATTAGACCCTCGTGGTTCTTGTATCGTTTGATGATGGTGATGATGGTGAGCGTGTCGACATTGTTGTCGTATCGAAAGGAGAGAAACCCAAGCGAGAGAGAGAGAGAATGGATTGTAGGTTGACAGGGGAGAGGAAAGTAGATGATGAGTCTTTCCATAAAACATATATACATCTCGCTTGGGTTTCTCTCCTTTCCATCCGACAACAAAGAAGACATGTCCATCATCATCATCACCATCATCAATTGATGCAAGCAGCAGAGCGGTCTTATATTCGAGCGATAATAAGAATCTGATCAGCAAGCACCCAAACAAACTATTGCGCATGACCCTCTCAAGATTGTCCACCGAAGAGGCGGTAAGGACAAGTGTCTTATCTACACGATGGGTAGATTTGTGGAAATGGAGGGCTAATCTCCAATTGGATATGAGAAAGGATCTAGATGTAAAGAAACCAACCACCATTAAACCTTTACATGAAGTTGTTCGATCATTTTGATAGTCAAATGACCAAGGTTCATAGTTTTCATATTTATTGAATCATTTAAAAAAAACAAAAAAAATTTGGGAGTGTTTTGATCAAATCCTTGTTAGTGATTTAGTTTTGAACTTTCTTGCTTCTTGGATCAGTTGATGATGATGATGAGCATGTCTATGAAAGTGGATGTGTGTTTTATGAAAGGATACGAGAGTCGGTTAGTTCAAATCAAAAGTTTTAAACCCTATGATATATGTCATATTTTATCACGTTATATTATCTATTTTATTCGTTTTTATTAATAATAAATCGTGTTAGAAATAAACGTATTCGTTTAGTGTTTTTCGTTGGTTTTAACCATAATTAAAAATTAGAATATTTTGGACGGAGCAATTCAAGCCTTTTTCCAAGAAGTCAGATTCTTTCCACCAAATATTGCTGCACATATGGAGATGATCCCACTGATGGATCAAGCCCAAATTGTAGTAGGAGATAGAGGAGGATCTCAGCTTTACAACGGATATTTGTTTGCCAAAATCAAACGGTTAGATCTCGAGATAATTAAAACTTTCCAAGACGATCGTCGGTTCCGCGATATTCACCGGTGACCGATCGATCACAGGAAGTAAACAATCGACCACCGGCCAACTCTCTAGAAACGACAGACGCACACTAATACACAGTGACCGATCGATCACGGCATCGAGAAAAAAAGAAATATTATGTTTTCCTCGTTTCTTCTCCAAATCTTGAAAAGATTTACCCTAGATCGGTCTCACCACTCTAAAAGGAGAACAAAAGAACATAGAGCAATATTAACCTTCGTATCCAACTAATTACGAAGCCAGTTACGAAGTTATACAAAGATCTTAAAGGCAAAACACTTTTCTTTTCTAAAAGCTTTTTCTTTCAATTTCAGTTTGTAAAGGAGAAGAAGATCTCAGCTCTTTGTATAATCCATTGAGAAGTTTTCTAAACCCTAATCTTTATTTTTGTATAAGAATTATTTGTTTCATCTCTATTATACTTGAGTAGTTTCAATGTTATGTTCTCGGCAACTCAATTCAAAGGGTTTTATTGGTTCGATAGATAGGATGGCATTCCATGGTGATTCCTTAACTGGCTCTTGGAATTCTTTGCTTAGATCTATACTTATTGCATGTTTTAGAATTATCACCTTAAAACTGATCTTAGATATTAATAATTGTGCTAGCTGCTCTGTTAGACTTATCGTAAATAGATATATTACCGAGTTTGATGCTTATGTTTGCGAGAGTGTTTCGCTTGCATCAAATGAACAATTGGACTTTGAATTGTAAAGTTTATTGTCTTAATGTGGAAAGGAAAGAAATAAAAAATTTGGTTCTGATTACTAATACCATACGAAAAATCTCTAGTAGGTATGAGATGTGTGGCATTTTGAAGACATACAAATTTTATGTTTTCTTGTTTCTTGGGATAATCTTATAAATTTAAAACTATAAATTGTGCCTTTAATTGGAAATGAGAAATGATTTAGAACATTTAACACTATAATTTACACCAAATCAAAGTTTCTATTATATTGGTGTAAATCATTCTTCAACCCAACACTATTCTTATACTAAAATATTGTAAGACTACTTTTTACAATGAGTTTCACTATTTTTAGTGTTGAACTTTTTTTAGTGTTGAACTTTTTTTTATATACAAAATGGTCCTTCAAATATCAAATTGTTTTAAAATTGATCATTATAAATACATAAAATTTATGTATAAAGACATAAATTATATACATTTTTAAATTTTTATATAAATCATGATATTTAACATTTAATCATGATATTTAACATTTTAAGTTGTAAAATAAAACAAAATTTATAGAAAATATAGTAACATAAATTGTTATTTTATATAATGTAATGAATGTTACATTTAAATAATTTTATATTTTGTGTAAAATTTAAGAAAAGTAAAATAGTTAGGATTAATCCGTACATTTTAAATATATAGTGTACTAATTAGCAATTAATAATTTTTTTGTAAAATGATATATACTTATAATTACTCTAATAATACTGTAATATTATTAGAGTAATATTCAACACTATTTTTGTGTAAAAAATAATGTAATATCATTAGAATTTCCTTTAGAAGATAAGAGAAGAACAAAGCCATTTATTCCTACGAAACTCGATGGGAACTGTATGGATACTTGAGCTAGTTACAGCAATACCCAAACATTATGATCCTCTAACCAATACCAATTGATATTACAAATTAACATCATGTAAAGGAATAGACAAAAAAGATCACTCTTTATATATGTAAACAAACAATACAAACACAAGTGCCTATGAGACTATAGAGCACCATTATAACTTTTTTAATCATAAGAATACCATTTTTTTTATTTGCTTCCTTTTGTACCCATCTTCCATACTCATAAATTAGATCATGAATTTTTCAACTTCATTTCTAGTTAATTGACTTGATTTTTTTTTTTAATTGCAGAGATATCCATTCCAAACAAGTGAATCAATCAAATGAAATCTGAGGAATAAAGAGGAGGTAACTGCACATGCCATGATACTTCAATGGAGGAATTTAGACTCTCATGCTCACCCCTTTTGCCGAGAAACTACAATATGAATCCTCCATATGGTTTTTAGATTTAACGAGTAGATATGTCTAATCGCATGCGCACCTTTATGACCTTCTAAGACATGGTGAAAATGTCGTTCCCTCTAACCTAGCCGATAATTAAAAAGTGCAGTGGCGGCGCAGAAGAGAGAAATGAGAAAAATGAGAGAAACGCTTAGGATTTTGAGTTGTTACTTTTATTTATATTTATTACTTTTCAAGTTGAGAATAATTTAAATGGTATTATTGTAAATATTATGAAACAAATCGGGTTATATGTCTTTTGTATAAAAAATAAATATTCTAATAAGGCATCATGAAAATGTGTTTTTGCAATAAAAGCACTTCAAATTAGTGTTATTGTGAATAATTTTTTTTTTGGGATAATCCTATAAATTGAAAACTTTGGACAATGTGAATTTCACTTTGGTTATGGAAATTTAGCGGCATGTTAAGTGGAAACATCATGCTTCAAAGAAAGATTCTGTAAATATTTGTTCTTTCATGATTTTTACGGTGAAGATATATCATAGAAAGTTAATGTGTTAAAAAAGGATTGACTCCCTATTTTCCCCCATATAAACACCACTAAGCCATTTTCCTCTTGAACTTTTTCTCTCTTTATTTTACTACACAAAATTTCTAAACTCATCACAAATCCACCCACTACTAAATATCTTTTTGCAATTAACCAAACAAAATTAGTTAATACTAAACATTTCATTAACTTCATTTAACCATAAACACGGTTTACCAGATTTTAGTTGCGTTTCTAAAACCGCATTTAACCAAACCATAGTTTGGCGACAGATTTCTTCTTCGGCATGATTTGATTTTTGCTATATTTGGCGAGTATATATTGTTTAAAAGATATTAAACAGGTCCATCATGCATAGGTGATTACACCAAGTAATATTAAGAAAGTGTATACTGTAGGATCATGATTTCTACGATATGGCAAACTGAATAATTTGCATAGATTATGATAACAAAACAGATTGAGATCAAACAATTGATACCAATTTTGGATTCATAAAGAACGGTTTATGCGGAGGCGAGACACTCTTTCCTTAATTCTTTAAATTGCCCGTAGTGTGACGGTTCGATGCAATTCAGAATCCCAGGATACAACCGCATCATCTTCTGATTCGCAACACCCAAATTCAGAAGTCTAACGAACGCTAGTAATATGTGTACTCTCAAGACTCAGAGAAAAAGAGAAAGAAGAAACATGAAAGGGATTTTTATCTTGTTGTTTTGTGATCAACGACGATATGATCAATGTCTTCGAATGAGAAGAATAATTGTTTCTCTTTTATAGAAAACAAAACCAATGTAACTGCCAAAAGGTAGTTAGTGGAGATAATGGAGTTTATGAGAATTTATCTCACGTGATTGACTTCTTCGAAACCAATTTGCTTTAGTCATTAATATTAATTATAAACATATAATTAATTAGAAGAGATATTTATTAGTTGACTTTAATCAACAAAAGATTTAATCTTATGGATCATCATCCCGTTTATTAAATCTTAAAACCGAGTTCGGTTCGAGTATCTCTTTGCTTTAATACACCAAAGTGTATTCACCATTCATCCACTTTCGACATTCATTTCTCATTCAAATCAACTGCGATTTTGACAACCAAATACACTATGTTATAGTGCTCATGACGACGATTCCAACGTGCCTAAAAACCGGTCATTCCGACGAACGTCTTCGCTAGAAATACTTACCGGAAAATGGTCTAAAACCATTTTGTCAAAAACGAGTTCCAACAATCCCCCACATGAATAGGAATGACTCTAAACACATGACTCGATGGACTTGACTACCTAGACAAGACTCGACAGAAGGATTTTTGAGAGTACAACGAAAAATTCACTGTATTGAGCTGGTAGCTTTCTCAGCGTTGAACCAGTCATTGTTAATATTTGTCGGGTTTACTCGACCAGGAGGTGAACATGATGTCTTGAACCACCCGGGCTTTGATGTAAACCTAGACAACAAATATAACACAGCTTCATTTTCTCACATCACGAGGTTCTCTATTGTGTTCATTGTGGCCTTGAACATACCTGGTTAATCATGAGTGAACTTGGAGAATATAGCCTGACCTTCATTCTCCTAGAAACGGTCTCATTTCACACTCACAAGGTGATCTGCCAACAACTTTGTTTTCAGAAGTATCCTGTATTACTTCATTGGTATCTCAAAGTTATGGACTTAAATCATTAAAAGCAAAGCTTATCCTCTACACATACAGGAAGCACTGTACATCATCCTAGGAACTGGGTAGAGACAAACGTCTCACAGTGCTCTTAGCAGATTAAGTTTGACTTAGTTTTCCCTTTGAACCTACATCTTGGGATCTCCAGTCACGTAGGTGGGGTTTCCGTCAAACCTCCTCGTAAGTCATAGGCTTTAAACCCATTCCTCTTGATGATTTACCACTTGATCTCTCGACAAACTTTTAGTGAATTCATCAGCTAAGTTGTCACTCGACTTACCATAATCTATCGTGATTACTCTATTCAGATCAAGTGTCTAATGGTTTTTTTTTGTCGTCTTCGTATATGACCAGATTTACCATTATACAAATTACTCAGTGCCCGAGCTATAGCTGTTCGATTATCATAGTGTACACGTAATGTTGGCACTGGTTTATCCCACATAGGAATATCGTCTTAGGTCCTATTGTGACCTCTTTCGAAGGTGGAACTACAATTTTTCCTGGTACCCCCACACTTTTAGGTATTTGTACGAATGCACTTTACCTTTCCAAAGTTCACATAACATCTTGCCAATAACTTTTTGTGGTAAGCAACGCTTCCCCCACATTTCTTGAGCCAACTCAAAATTATGTATCTTTGTATTCAACATCCTTTAAGAGTTTATGATTTTTGTTCCACAACTCCAATGGATTCAAGGGAATAAACAAGAGTTTATTTCTTTTTACGAATAATGCCATTTTCTCTAAGAAATGCATTTCATTCTCATAAACCTTGTTTGCTTTTTAATCATGTGTTACTATTTCCATAGTAATGCAAAGCTGGTTTTTATAAGCTATCTTCTGATAAATTTTACAAACCATCTTTTATGATTTGAAATTTTTCAAAACCGTATATTGCTTCTAAGCAAATATACACTTTTATCACAATAAAACTCATTTGTGGTAACAATGCCACCATTCCATTTTGATATTCTTAACCATGTTGACTTTCGAAACTACACTATACGTGTCAGGTTTCAGTCATATTGGTTTGAGACGTTTCATTCTCTCTTTCATGATCAATTTTAGCATTGCTATGCCACGACCTTCACTATTCGATGAGCGGTGTTATCTTTAACAACAACTCCTCACTCTTGCATTTTTGATAATATTAACATAGTCTTATCAATGCATATGTGAGTAATAACATCCATGTTATTTCATCATTCCATCGGTCTATTTTCAACATCCTTGATTGTAGTGATCGAACAAATGGGTTTTATCCGAACCTTTCTTCCCATTAAAAATTGTCAAGTGCTTATAACACCAAACGCTTATAGATTTACAAATGGCAGACCACTCCCAAAGTAAATTTGGTCGTCGACTCATTTGATATGTTTCTATCCGAATCACCTCAATGATCCGTACATTTTTGGTCTGAGCATCGAACAAAATCTGGTTATCGCTGTGTTAGTCATAATTCACGATGACACGTAACTGTTTACAAAGTAAACACTGCAAATCTGGATTAGTATACTAACCGAAAAACACAGAAACAAAGTTCGATAACATTATGAAAAAATGAATTAAATTGCATAAGCAAATTCAATATTACTCTTCCATAGTAATCGAGAACGAAGCCATTTATACAATTGCTACAACAACTAGATTAAAATATTCCAAGCAATGGAATATGATAACGACAACAAAGAGTTCTGGATGAGTACTAAGCAATTAATAAACCAGGATCAGACCGATTGTTACTAAACCAGAAATCTGATATGAAAATTGCAATTTAAATTAAAAGCAACAAGAAATCTCTGCATTTTAATCAACAATACCGATGCCATGTTGAATCTAAAGACAATGCAATAGAGAGCAATAAGGTTACAGAATCGACACCAAACTCTGATAATCAGATTTGTTCATCCGTGATTTGTGGTTCAATTTACGGATATGGCGCGCTCCCAAATCTCAACGTTGAACCGTTATGATCACCAAACATCCTGGAAAGCAACTCAATAACAAAGATGTTAAATTATTCACAAAACACTTCTCATAATGTGGAAGAGAACGTGTCGTGCCCATGCTCAATGCCAGAGACAAGTCTTGTTTAATTATACACAAGATTAAACAAACCAATGACATTAAGCCGATTAAACCAACCCAAAACATCACGCTTCTCACACAGAAAGGCAATGAACCAAATCACATCGATGAAATTGGATGATGAATTGCCAAAATACTTCAATTTTCAGAAAAACTGAATTAACTCCAATAAAACAGAAAATCAAAGTCAATTAGTGATAAAGAAAATCGATTAAAAACTGCAACTCATAGATCCCAATATCGTGATCATAGCCGATCCAAACCAAACATAGGATCGCCGAAGAGAACCAGTTCTTATCGAAACAACACAAATAATCAGTTTTTCGTTAGTATAATAACGAAAAAGTTAAAGAATTAAGATTGTAGGATCATGATTTCTACGATATGGCAAACTGAATAATTTGCATAGATTATGATAACAAAACAGATTGAGATCAAACAATTGATACCAATTTTGGATTCATAAAGAACGGTTTATGCGGAGGCGAGACACTCTTTCCTTAATTCTTTAAATTGCCCGTAGTGTGACGGTTCGATGCAATTCAGAATCCCAGGATACAACCGCATCATCTTCTGATTCGCAACACCCAAATTCAGAAGTCTAACGAACGCTAGTAATATGTGTACTCTCAAGACTCAGAGAAAAAGAGAAAGAAGAAACATGAAAGGGATTTTTATCTTGTTGTTTTGTGATCAACGACGATATGATCAATGTCTTCGAATGAGAAGAATAATTGTTTCTCTTTTATAGAAAACAAAACCAATGTAACTGCCAAAAGGTAGTTAGTGGAGATAATGGAGTTTATGAGAATTTATCTCACGTGACTTCTTTAAAACCAATTTGCTTTAGTCATTAATATTAATTATAAACATATAATTAATTAGAAGAGATATTTATTAGTTGACTTTAATCAACAAAAGATTTAATCTAATGGATCATCATCCCGTTTATTAAATCTTAAAACCGAGTTCGGTTCGAGTATCTCTTTGCTTTAATACACCAAAGTGTATTCACCATTCATCCACTTTCGACATTCATTTCTCATTCAAATCAACTGCGATTTTGACAACCAAATACACTATGTTATAGTGCTCATGGCGACGATTCCAACGTGCCTAAAAACCGGTCATTCCGACGAACGTCTTCGCTAGAAATACTTACCGGAAAATGGTCTAAAACCATTTTGTCAAAAACGAGTTCCAACATATACAAATTAGAAAAATCCTAACAAAAATAGATTAAATGAAGTGTTTTTTATATGTTCTTTTGAAAAATATCGAATGAGAGCAATTGCTAATTTCTTAAATTATTACACTCTTAGTTGGGTTGGGCCATCGAATAACCCAAACATTGGATCAAAAGCACATAATACAGTAATTGCTTTTAACCAAAGCATATGTAATTTCATCGAACACCTGGTGTGCACTTCTTAAAACTCCAAAAATGTCTATGCTTCGAATTTTGTCTTCTCTTCTCAGAGGAACTCATCGAACTTCACGTTCCTTTTCTTCTTCACGTTCTCCGATCTCCACCACTTTTGCCAAGTCACTCTCCGGTAACTATATTTAGCAAATCCTCAAACTTTCCTTCCCTCTTGGGTTTCACACAAAAATCGAATTTGATTAGAACATGTTACTTGAAAATTGAATCAAAAGTGTAAATTTTTCTGATATATGAAATGTTTGTATTGTATACATTTTGATGAAAATGTGGTGATCTCAAAGTTTCAGCCTTTTTGATTCTTGACAAAAGGATTCTGATTGTGTTGTTTATATACTGAGTTTTTTTTATTTGTTTTTTTATTCTTGTGTTGAGCTCTACTTGCCATAAATGAAAAATGATACGAGAGAATTAGCTACCTACTTGGCTACTTTTAGAATTTTCATATTATTGAATTTTATACTTTGATTTAAGATATTTATGTGGTTTACTTTAAGTTTTGGATTCATTTTGATTAGACTATGGTTTTTCTTTTTTTAATTTTAATGTTTATAAAATACAATGTATTTCTTTTTATCTTAAATATGAACATGTTTTTGATGATTTAAAGAAGCAAGTTAAAACATATTTGCAATTTTTATAATTGTTTTAACTGAATATCTGAGACAAGTTATTTTATGGGAATTCTCGTACCGTTTCCGTACCATCCCGTCCTATCCCGTTACCGTCCCAAATTCTAAATGGGATATAAATGGGACATATTTTTCTATCTTAAAAACTCCGTTCACGTACCGTTCCCATAATATCCCGTCCCATATTCCCGTTTGCCCACCCCTAGTTTATCTAGTTATCCAGTGAGTCAAACCAAGGTATTTTCCAATACCACCTTCCTTGCAGATTCCCAACGCCAACTTTCCTCTCTCTCGGATTTCAGGAGGGGTTTTCCTTGAGAAAGTAATTGAGGATTTCTCTAGGTTTATAGCTTGTCATGAGGCTTCTCCATAAAGCGCAAGAATGGTCTTCAAAGCAACTGTGTTTTTTGTACTTGTGTTACAGAAAAACATCGTATCATCTGCAAAGAGCTGATGATTTAGTGTCGGGCTACCTTTTGGATCTCTAAGTCCCTGAAGCACACCTTGAGCTTGAGCTCTGTGGCATAAACCAGTGAGAACCTCACTACACAAAATAAACAAGTAGGGAGAGAGAGGATCTCCCTGCCTTATCCCTCTTTGGATTAACTACTCCTTTAGGTCCATCATTGATTAGATACAAATAGGTAAGTACTCACACACTACATCAGCCAAGAAACCCAACGCTGGTGGAAACCAAACTGCTCCAGGACCTGTCTGATGAAAGACCACTCTAGCCAATCATAAGCTTTGCTCATATCAGTTTTCACCACCATGGAGCAAAACTTTTTGGCCGTAGAGTTCTTAAGAGAGTGAAGTACCTCGTGTGTGATGAACACATTGTCTGCAATCGCCGTCCTGGAACAAATGCAGATTGAGTCTCCGAGATCAGATTGGATAGCAGTGGATGAAGCCTTTTTACAAAGAGAACTTATTATTCAAAAATTAGATTATGCTAAAACACAAAAATTGTCAAAAGTACAAAGCAACTATTCGAGAGAAACTCGCTCCTGAAAAGTTAATCCAACAATAGTTGTTTATCGTGTCTTCAGAAAATAATGATGCTTTAAAATGTTGTTATAAAGAGTATATCATTTATTCACAAATCTGAATCCATTTTTAAAGCGGACTATGACATTTTTTATTTACTCGTCAAATGTTGATGGGATATAGATCTAAATTCTACATCAAAAATTTAGATAGGAATTACTAATATATAAGTTACAATCGTCTAACTTTGACTAATATAATGTTTCTTGGAAAAAAGTTTAAAAACAAATGCATGCGGATTTTACTATTTGGATCTAAAGCGGATATTAGGAGTTAGCCAATCCTAGTTCCAGCTCTAATAAACAAACAATCTTTGCAGCTTGAGGAGGCTCTGGTGAGCCTTCCAGCTCGAGGCCATGTCATGCCTCCGATTGTTGAGCATTACTTCTTTTCACAATCTGCAATCATCAAAAATACACATTTCATTTATCTTCAGGAGCCACTTTGGGGGCAAGTAAAATATAGTAAATAATATTTTCGGCTTTTTTGGGTACAAATATCGCGAAGCTGAATTGGGTTGGGTTCAGTGAGGTGCATAGTTCGACTAAAATATTGATACATTTAATAACGTTTTAGATTTTCTTTACTTTATTAGTTCATAGGCCTATATTGTTTTCTTCCTTGCGGACCATGTGTTTTTAAGGTCAGCCTTGCGTATCTCTAGATACACCATCCTAGTCCAGCTAATTGGAGATTCACATTCCAGGCTGCATCAGTATGTATTTTCATAATGCCTTCCTCCAAATTTGTTGTTGTTCCGATGGCCCTTGTCCCCGCGAATGTGCCATTTTGTTTTGTTGGTTTATCTAGTTATCCATTGAGCCATATACGAGCTTCAGCGATGGACTTTGACACCACGTCTGATACTGAGTTGTTTTATTTACTAAAGACCTTTTTTTATTTCGTGCAAGCCACAAGTTCCATCCTAACCATGGGGCTAGGGGTCTTTTGCATACTCCAACTGGTGGGAGACACTCCATTGTCTTTACTTTTTGCCACATTTCTTCAAATCTTGTTGCTGTTGGGATGTATACCTGTTGAGCAAATGGAGCCGCTTCCTAGACTTGCCTGGCAAAAGGGCAATGGAAGAGTAAATGAGCCAGTGTTTCACTCTCTCCACATCTGCTACAGGGTAGATCAACATCTTGGATTCTATTCATCAAGTTATGGCCCAATGAAAAAGCTTCACTAGCCATTTTCCAGAGGATGGTTTTGACTTTTGGTGTCGTAGTTAGGAGCAATATATTTGCAGCTCCAGTTCAGGGAGTCGGGTACCTGTTTTTAATTCAACGCTTCTTGAGCTACATAGTAGCCATATTTTACAGGTATAGGCTCCGGGCCTCCGGCTTTCTCCTTTAGCCATATTCTGGTGCCATATGCTCCTTCAATGTTGGTTTTGTACTCTTGATTTCAGTCTCTACGTGTGGTAGGATCTCTCTAATCTTGGGGATGTCCCAATTCCATGTACATGTTATTAGGGCATCTTCAATTCTATAGCAAATCCTACCATAAATCTCATTTTAGTGTAAAATCATCTCCAATCCAACATCAAATCTAACACCAAAATGGTATTACACCATTTTCAGTGTTAAACTTTTTCATTTATAGAAAATTCTTTATCTTTTAAGCTGTTTTAAAATAGATTATTTTATTTATCAGAACAAGAAACAATTAACAAATAAATTTGTAAACTTTTAAATTTATCATTATTTCAAAACTTTATATAAATCATAGTTTTTGTTGTATATAGTTAAATTTTTAAATATAAAATTACTAAAACTTTAAAAGAAAATATAATTATATTGATTAAATAATCAATTTAAAAATACATAAATTACTGAAATTATAGATAAAAACATATGGTGTAATGTATTTTGTTTTAATAAAATACATGTTTAATTTATATAATTTTATATTTATGACAATTTAATAAAAATATAACAGAAAAGATCAATTTGTAAATTTAAAAAAATATGAGGTATTATTAACAATTAACAAAGAAATTAAAAAGAGAATATATTTTTTGGTATAAGAAATCGTGTAATATATTAGAGTAAAACTCAACACCATTTTGGTGTTACACCATTTTTTACACCAAAATTGTGTAATACATTGAAGATGACCTTACAAAGGTCGGCCACCCTAAGCTCAAACTCACTTTCACAAGCTGGGCCAAAAGTTGTAATATATGTACAGGACAGGATCGATGAGTTTCATTAACATTAATGAGAGAACATGGCTTAAACAAACCTGGGATGATAACTTTGTTGGGCAAAAATTGTATGAAGACGGCATCAAATGTCCGTGGAGAGAGCTTAGGAAGACTGAGTTTCGGAAGAGGCTAGAGAGATTTTACAGAAGCAAACGGTTTGAAGATTGATGATACCTTCATGACGGAGTTAATATGGGCAAACATAACTCTTGTGCTTAGTTTGGTAACTAGAGAATCCAAGAGCCACACCGATTTGTGACACTAACAATGACAACGTAAGAAAGAGTAGAGTGGTGAGTCCATCATGAAGGACCCCTCTACTCATTCTTACGTTGTCATATGTAAGTGTTAATGTCACAAATCGGGTATGGCTCTTGGATTCTCTACTTATCAGACTAAGCACAAGAATTCCGTTTTCCCATACTAACTCCATCATGAAGGTATCATCAGTCTTCAAACCCTTTGCTTTTGCAAAATCTCTCCAGTCTCTTTTGAAACTCATTCTTCCTAAGCTCTCTTCATGAACATTTGACGCCGGCTTCATACCATTTTTGCCCAACAAAGTTATCATTCCAGGGTTGTTTAAGCCATGTTCTCTCATGAATGTTAATGGAACTCTAGTTTAAATTCCTAATTTTAAATTTATGAGATTATCCCAAAAAGGAAAACAGAGAATTTGTAAATGTCACACATCTCATACATACTAACAGATTCTTGTCTAGTATACTTATAATAATTAGAACAACAATGTTTTATTTCTTTCTTTTCCACGTTAAGACACCAAACTTTTAAATTCAATAAACTTTTCTTTTACCAAGAAAATAAATTTCGTACATGTCAAAATGGAAACGCATAAATAAAACTCTCAAAACTTTGAAAGTCAAGAGGATACAAAAATTAATTATTTCAAATAGAACAAAACTATTAAATTAAATTAGGGTTTTAAAATTTAAACTTTGATTTGAACTATCTGACTCTCTTGCCCTCATAAAACATACATCCTCCACTTTCATATATATCTTTCCGACAACAATGAAGATACACTCATCATCATCATCGTCAACTGATGCAAAAAGCAAGAAAGTTCAATTCTAGATTACTAACAAGGATTTGATCCGAATGCTCCCAAACGAAACATAAAAATAGAATTGAATAAATAAGAAAATTATAAACCTTGGTCATTTGACTATCAAAATGATCGAACAGGTTTAATGGTGGTTGGTTTCTTTATCTCTAGATCCTTTCTCATATCCAATTCGAGATTAGGCCTCCATGTCCACAAATCTACCCATCGTGTAGATAAGGTACTAGTCATTATCGCTTCTTTAGTGGACAATCTCGAGAGGATCATACGCAATAGTTAGTATGGGAGCTTGCTGATCGAATTCTTGTTATCAATCGAATATTAGACCCTCGTGGTTCTTGTATCATTTGATGATGGTGATGATGATGAGCATGTCGACATTGTTGTCGGATCGAAAGGTCAGAAACCCAAGCGAGAGGAAAGTATGGATTGTAGGTGGAAAGGGGAGAGGAAAGTAGATGATGTGTATTATATGAAACACACGGCTACCTAACTCGATGGGGACTATGTGACTCTCGTGTCTTTCCATAAAACATATATACACCTCGCTTGGGTTTCTCTCCTTTCC
Organism: Arabis alpina; assembly: GCA_900128785.1. Classification (NCBI taxonomy): domain Eukaryota; kingdom Viridiplantae; phylum Streptophyta; class Magnoliopsida; order Brassicales; family Brassicaceae; genus Arabis; species Arabis alpina. Next base: position 28,339,851 of record LT669793.1, on the reverse strand, counting down.
ATCCGACAACAAAGAAGACATGTCCATCATCATCATCACCATCATCAATTGATGCAAGAAGCAGAGCGGTCTTATATTTCGAGCGATAATAAGGATTTGATCAGCAAGCACCCAGACAAACTATTGTGCATGACGCTCTCAAGATTGTCCACCGGAGAGGCGGTAAGGACAAGTGTCTTATCTACACGATGAGTAGATTTGTGGAAATGGAGGGCTAATCTCGAATTGGATATGAGAAAGGATCTAAAGATGACCACCATTAAACCTTTGCATGAAGTTGTTCGATCATTTTGATAGTCAAATGACCAAGGTTCATAGTTTTCTTATTTATTGAATCATTTAAAAGAACAAAAAAAATTTGGGAGTGTTATGATCAAATCCGTGTTATTGATTTAGTATTGAACTTTCTTGCTTCTTGGATCAGTTGATGGATGATGATGAGCGTGTCTTCATTGTTTTTGGTTTGGAAAGAGAGATTTATGAAAGTGGATGTGTGTTTTATGAAAGGATACGAGAGTCGGTTAGCTCAAATCAAAAGTTTTAAACCTATGATATATGCCATATTTTACCACGTTGTACTATCTATTTTATTCATTTTTATTAATAATACATCAAGTGTTAGAAACAAACGTGGTCTTTTAGTGTTTTTCATTGTTTTTAACCACAATTAGAAAATTAGAATATTTTGGACGGAGCAATTCCAGCCTTTTCCCAAGAAGTTAGATTCCTTCCACCAAATGTTGTGGCACATATGGAGATGATCCCACTGATGGATCGAGCCCAAATTATAGTAGGAGATAGAGGAGGATCTCAGCTTCACAACGGATATTTGTTTTCCAAAATCAAACGGTTAGATCCCGAATTAATAAAAAAAATACTGGAAATTGTTCGAGAATATTCCAAGACGAAGTCCGTTCCGCGATATTCACCGGTGACCGATCGATCACAGGAGGTGAACAATCGACCACCAGCCAACTCTCTAGAAATGACATATGCGCACTAATACACAGTCACCAATCGATCACTTAGGTGACAGATCGATCACGGCGTGGAGAAAAAAAAGAAATATTATATTTTCCTCGTATCTTCTCCAAATCTTGAAAAGATTTACCCTAGATCGGTCTCACCACTTTAAAAGGAGAACAAAAGAATAGAGAGAAATATTAACCTTCGTATCCAACTAGTTAAAAAGCCAGTTACAAAGTTATATAAAGATCTCAAAGGCAAAACACTTTTCTTTTGTAAAAGCTTTTTCTTTCAATTTCAGTTTGTAAGGGAGAAGAAGATCTCAGCTCTTTGTACAATCCATTGAGAAGTTTTCTAAACCCTAATCTTTATGTTTCTATAAGAATGATTTATTTCATCTCTATTATGCTTGAGTAGTTTCATTGTTGTTATAACGCCCCGACCGCTCTGCCGTGGGCCCTACGCCCACTTTCGGCTCGCAAGCCGAAACTTCTCGGCCCGCAGGCCCGAGACTTCTCTGGCGGTCGGTGCGTTAGTCCGGGAGGCTAGAAATGCATGTTTACTGACCCTGCAATCACCACGCGATCTTTCCCCGAGTTTTGGCCTCACTCGCCCGGAAACTGGAAATGACTTCCCAGTAGGTCACCCATCCCTCGATTGCTCCAGCTCAAGCACGCTTAACTCTGGAGTTCTCTCAAGACAAGTGACCGAAAAGATAAGTGCACTTTGGTGACATAGGTAGCCAAATCAATTCTTTTAAGCCTCTCCGCATGCACCACATATTCTCAGACAATGCACCAAGCATTTCTAGAATCTGGGGTGTTACAATCACCCCCTCTCACAGCGCGCAACGTCCTCGTTGCGTACCAAGATCGTTACCCTGACAGTGCAATACCCACACTCGTCAAGGTTCGTCTCTGATACCACTTATAACGCCCCGACCGCTCTGCCGTGGGCCCTACGCCCACTTTCGGCTCGCAAGCCGAAACTTCTCGGCCCGCAGGCCCGAGACTTCTCTGGCGGTCGGTGCGTTAGTCCGGGAGGCTAGAAATGCATGTTTACTGACCCTGCAATCACCACGCGATCTTTCCCCGAGTTTTGGCCTCACTCGCCCGGAAACTGGAAATGACTTCCCAGTAGGTCACCCATCCCTCGATTGCTCCAGCTCAAGCACGCTTAACTCTGGAGTTCTCTCAAGACAAGTGACCGAAAAGATAAGTGCACTTTGGTGACATAGGTAGCCAAATCAATTCTTTTAAGCCTCTCCGCATGCACCACATATTCTCAGACAATGCACCAAGCATTTCTAGAATCTGGGGTGTTACAGTTGTGTTCTCGGCAACTCAATTCAAAGGGTTTTATTGGTTCGATAGATAGGATTGCAGTCCATGGTGATTCCTTAACTGACTCTTGGAATTCTTTTTCTTAAATCTATACTTATTGCATGTTTTAGGATTATCACCTTGAAACTGATCTTAGATATTAATAATTGTGCTAGCCGCTCTGTTAGAACTTATCGTCAATAGATATATTATCGAGTTTGATGCTTGTGTTTGCGAGAGTGTTTCGCTAGCATTAAATGAACAATTGGACTTTGAATGGTAAAGTTTTTTTTTCCGATAATTGTAAAGTTTATTGTCTTTGTGGAAAAGAAATAAATAAATTTTTTTTGTTCTAATTACTAATACCATACGAAAAATCTCTAGTAAGTATGAGATGTGTGGCATTTTTAAGACATACGAATTTTATGTTTTCTTTTTTTGGGATAATCTTATAAATTTTAAACTATGAATTGTGCCTTTAATTGGAAATGAGAAATGATTTAGAATATCTTCAATATAACAATATAATTTACACCAAATCACATTTTATATTATATTGATGTAAATCATTCTCTAACTCAACACTATTCTTACACTAAAATATTGTAAGATTATCTGAAACGACCCGACCCGTTTTTTTTTTTAACAAAAGCTCTTAGTCTCAGACTAGCATTCCCATAAATGCTTGTCCTCCACAACCAAGCCACACAAACAAGCAACCAGCGGATAACACACTAAAACCAACATGCAAATTCCATTAAAACTAAACCAGTTCAATTCAAACTCCAATACAATAAACCAACAACCTAGCGAAGTTCTAAAACAGAAATGGAACAACAAAAATCACACAGCAACACCCAACACGAGACCCTAGATCATCTCCCTCTTCGTTGCCATGATTCCACGATCACAATTTGCCTTTACCTGCACCACATGGTTAAAAGAGATGCGTGAGTATTATCACAAATACCCAGTGAGACGGTCCTCCCATCTACGACTGCGCACACAGACGCGATGGATCCGCTCAGGCAAACACGCATCAGACAATACACAAAACAAACACAACAACACGGCTCAACCACAGCCCAACAGGCAGCCTGTCGATCGACACTACCACTAGGTGTCGATCGACAGCCCTGTTCACACCTGTCGATCGACACACCCACGGTGCCTGTCGATCGACAGCTCAACTGGACCCTGTCGATCGACACAACCTCTAGGTGTCGATCGACAGCTCCTCGATCACCTGTCGATCGACACAACCTCTAGGTGTCGATCGACAGCCTCGTGTGACCCTGTCGATCGACACACCCTAGGGCTGTCGATCGACAGGTCGTCGCAGATTCATGGGAAATCGATCATAATCCTCTCGGATCGATTCCTCCTCTGCGTTAACACGAAACCTGCACAATAAACATAATCCAAACAATCCACAAGCAACAAAACAAACAGTTTCAACATCAATCATCACAATCCATCAGTTTTAACCTACCACCAAACAACCCTAACGAATCCACCGGCCCAGAAGCCATGGTCACGCACTCACCTTAGATTTTCGGTTAGATTCTGGTAGAATTGAGGCTAGACACGAATTCAGCAACAACCACCACGAAATTCCACCTCAAATCGATCAAGAACGAAACCCTAATCACAAACTATCAGGAACAAGAGAAACTCCTCTCAAACTCTCTGTTTCTGATTTTTGGGACTTTGGTTCGCTCAAATGCGGCCAAAAACTCTTAAATATGAAGCCCTAGGGTTTACCCAAACCGGCCCGGTCCAATTGAACGACTTAAATCGAACCAGAAAACCAACCAATTCGAGCACCTGTCGATCGACAGACACTAGGTGTGTCGATCGACAGCCCTTAAGGGCCCTGTCGATCGACAGACACCATGTGTGTCGATCGACAGCCCCTCCATTTTACTAAAAATGGTTCACGGGCGTCACAATTCTCCCCCACTAAAACTGGATTCGTCCTCGAATCCTCTAACACTACCCACCAATCTACCCTGGCCTAACCCGCCAGCAACACCGGAGACTACATCTCCCAGACCTTCCCGAGGTTCACATCCGTCCTATGCACATAGACCCGTCTCAGACATTGATTGCCCATAGCTCATAACCACCATCTAGCTTCGGGATCGTCACCCCTCAGCTCTAGGTGTCTAGTATCAACCCACCTCAGTCCGCGCAGTCCTGACGGTGCTCGATACTCAACCATCTCCACACACCTCAATCCATCAAGACACACAGTCTATCAAGCTCTCGGTATGCAGAGATCTGCCAGAGGTCGCAACCTCCAAAACCATCCCCATACCCTCACGATCTCAGTCCGCGCAGTCCTGACGATCGATCGGTATGCAGGGAACCCACTGTCCCCCGGAGAGACGCATCTCTCAAGATCTGCCAAGAAAGACCGAGGTCTAACTCTGAGCTACGCAATCAATTCCTAACGTCTATAATGCACCACTGACCGGAACTACCTCCTAAGGTCTCACATGATATTCCCCTCCCGGAATACCATCACAAACGTGATCATCACAGATCACCCGGACCATCCCTCACCTCGGATGTCCCTGCAGAGTCTCTCCCGGAACTAGACAGTTCTAACAACCGTAAAACTTCTATTCCGAGACTCTCACACACACACACACACAACCCGCTAGAGTCCCCACCGAAACTGGCAAGTTCTATCCGCAATAAAACTTCCATTTCGGGGTTCTCTAACCACAAACACATGACTCGCAAGTCAAACACATAAGAAAAACACTTTCTTATTCACTGGAAAAATGTCATAATCATTACAACTTAATGAAAATACAAAAATCCACAACCAAAAACCTCACCACACACGGTGATCACAACACAAAAACTGAAACTGGAAACCGCAAAGAAACGAATTCACTCTTCTGCTTGCTTCTCGAACCACTTCTTGAACTTCGTTTTCATCTTTGCCTCTGGTTCCCAAGTCTCCTCCTGAATACCGTCACAGTCCCACAAGACTCTCAACAACGGCACTCTCTTCCGGCGCAGAACCTTGATACTTCTCTCAAGAATCCTAACCGGCCTCATCCCAACAGTCAGATTTGGCTGAAGATCTGCGGGAATCGTCACTGCTACCTCCTCAGAAGCATGCAAGCATCTCCTGAGTTTCGAAACGTGAAACACATCATGGAATTTCTCCATAATCGGAGGCAGCTCCAACCGATAAGCAACTGGTCCCACACGTTCCACAACCCGGAACGGACCCATGTACCTCGTACTCAGCTTATCCTCGGATATGGACCTGTTCAGACCCCGCATCATCGCCATCTTGAGATACACTCGATCTCCGACTGCAAACTCCAACTCTTTCCTTCTCCTATCGGCATAACTCTTCTGCCGATCCTGAGCCTCTTTCATGTTCAGCTTCACAACACGGATCTTCTCCGTCGTCTCCTGAACAAAATCAGCCCCAAAGATGCTCCTCTCCCCCACTTGGGTAAAACAAAGCGGAGTACGACATGGCCTCCCATACAACGCCTCAAAAGGAGCCATTCCGATACTCGCCTGAAAACTGTTGTTATATGCGAACTCCACCAAACTCAAGTGATCCGCCCAATGACCACCCCAATCTAGCACGCACATCCTCAACAGATCTTCCAGTGTCTGAATCGTCCTTTCGGACTGCCCATCCGTCTGCGGATGATTAGCTGTACTCATGTGCACCTTAGTGCCCATCTCAGCCTGAAAAGCCCTCCAGAACACTGACGCAAACCTCGGATCTCGATCCGACACGATACTCGCTGGCACTCCATGCAACCTCACAATTTCCTTCACATACTTCTTAGCCAAGACCTCAGCTCCGTCTGTCTTCTTAATGGCCAGAAAATGTGCTGACTTAGTCAGACGATCCACAATCACCCAAATCGCGTCATAGGTCCGAGAAACCGGCAACCCTACCACGAAATCCATGGTAATCATGTCCCACTTCCACTCGGGAATGGGTAGACTCTGCAATAAGCCACTAGGAACTTGGTGCTCAGCCTTCACCAACTGACACACATTGCAAGCTGCAACCCAATCTGCCACATCTCTCTTCATCCCGACCCAATGATAGTACCTCTTCAGATCCCTATACATCTTAGTCGCTCCCGGATGAATCGAAAACTTACTCGCATGAGCTTCTCTCAGAATTTCCTGCCTCAAGTCCTCATCCTTAGGAACACAGACTCGTCCATGCACTAAGATAGTCCCATTGGCAGAAACCTGATATTCGGAACCAGTAGCCTTGGAGAGATCTAACAACACCGGATCCTGCTCCTGAGCTACTCGAATCCTGCTCAAAAGATCCGCCTGATCTGCCGCCGCTAACCCCAACGGTTCCTCTGAAGTAACACATAACCTCAAAGTACTAAGTACACTCACCAGATTCTCCACATCCCGCTCCTGAGATGAATCATACCTCCTTCGACTAAGAGCATCAGCTACAGTGTTAGCCTTACCCGGATGGTAAACAATGTCCAAGTCGTAATCAGCCAACAACTCCGACCATCGCCTCTGTCGTACATTTAAATTCTGCTGAGTAAAAATGTACTTCAGATTATGATGATCAGTGAACACCTGAACTCTGCCACCATACAAGTAAGACCTCCAGATTTTCAACGCGAAGATCACTGCAGCCAACTCTAAGTCATGAACAGGATAATTGCCCTCATGCTTCCTCAACTGCCTCGAAGCATAAGCAATCACCTTACCCTGCTGCATCAACACACAACCCAAACCGACTCCCGAAGCATCTGTGTACACCACGTAAGGCTCACCCGGTTCAGGCAACGCCAATACTGGTGTACTAGTCAACATCGTTTTCAGCTTCGCGAAACTCAGCTCACAATCAGCAGACCACACGAAAGGAACATCCTTCCCTGTCAGCTTCGTCATGGACTGAGCCATACTCGCAAAACCTTTGACGAATCTCCGATAATAGCCTGCCAACCCAAGAAAACTCCTGATCTCAGTTGCATTCTTCGGTCTAGGCCAATCTCGGATAGACTGAATCTTCGCCGGATCTACAGAAACTCCTTCTGCAGAAACGATGTGACCCAAAAACCCCATCTCTCTCTGCCAGAAACTGCACTTACTCAACTTCGCAAACAGCTTCTGTTCCCGCAACTTCTCCAGAACTCTCCTCAAATGAACCTCATGATCCTCCTGACTCTTCGAGTAAACCAGAATATCATCGATGAAAATGATTACAAACTCATCCAGATACTCCTGGAAAACCCCGTTCATCAACCTCATAAACGCCGCAGGTGCATTCGTCAACCCGAATGGCATCACTACAAACTCAAAATGCCCATACCGAGTCCTGAACGCCGTCTTTCGAACATCTGCTTCGTCTATCGGAATCTGGTGGTAACCGGATGCCAAGTCAATCTTAGAAAACCAAGTAGCCCCTCTCAACTGACCTAACAACTCATCAATTCTCGGAAGAGGATACTTGTTCTTCACAGTGACTCGGTTAAGACCTCGATAATCGATGCACAACCGGAAACTACCATCTTTCTTCTTCACAAACAACACCGGTGCTCCCCACGGTGAAGTACTTGGTCGAATAAACCCCTTCTCCAATAAGTCCTCTAACTGCTTCTTCAATTCCGCTAACTCTGCTGGAGCCATTCGATAAGGCGCCTTAGACAACGGCGTCGTTCCGGGTTCTAACTCAATCGTGAAAGGATCCGACCGAGATGGCGGTAATCCTTGCAATGACTGAAAGACATCTTCGAAATCCCGAGCGACCCGAATATCTCTCACAGCAACCCCACCAACCGCCTCCGGCATTACAATCGTGGCCAAGTAAGCCTCGCAACCCCTCTCAATCATCGCCTCAGCTTGAACAAGGGAGATCACAAGACTACCTGAAGTCGGTCTCACTCCTTGGTAAACCAACCTACCACCTTCACGTTCAAATACCACTCGACCCCGATGACAATCCAGATGGACTCTATACCGATTCAACCAATCCATACCAAGGATAACATCGTACAGTTCCACCGGACTAATCACTAAGTCAGCTGGCATCAACTCTCCCGCTACCAGAATATCCACCTCCTTCGCCCGGCCATGCGTAGCTAGAAATTCACCTCCAGCAACCATAACCGGTCCAGTCCGCTCACCAGCGTCACTCCGGATACCACTTCTCTCGGCATGGTCCGGAGTAATGAAGCAATTCGATGCTCCAGAATCGAACAACACGTGGGATTCACACCCACCTACAAACAAGGTTCCTACACAATTCCCAAGTACTAAGCAACCTAACTTTCTATCACAGGCAAACAATCTAACACAAGCACTAAGCAATTCTACACTACTGAATTCACAAAGTCTAAATTAGAAAGTTACCTGTGATCGGTCTAGAGCTCGGTTCTCCCGGCGCTGCTATAGCCGGCGGACGCTCCATCGCCGCGATCTGATCCAAAGGCTGCACCGGCCCATACTGAGCTACTGGCTGGACCACTGCCACTGCCAACGGCTGCAACTTCGGACAGTTCGGTCTGATGTGCCCCGACTCACCACACTGATAGCACGTCCGAACTCCTCGAACCTCACTCCGCTTCGGGCAACTCGCCCTCTGGTGGTCTAGACTCCCACAAATGTAACAGCCTCGGCCACCTTGGCCCGATCCCGAAGTACCTTCCCACCTCCTCTTCTGCCCTTGCGCAGGCTTGCCGCCTTTGCCAGGACCTGCCTGCTGCACCTGCTGCTGCTGAGGCCTCCGAGGCTGAACAGCTGGAACTACAATCGCAGCCTGCTCCCTCAGATCCTCCTCGATCTGCGCAGCCACCTCTACCAGCTCCACTCTACTCGCGAACCTGATGCCTCTGCACCGAGTCCGCAAATCCGGACGAAGTCCTCGCAAGAACCTCCGAACCTGAGCCTGCTCATCCTCAAAGCTCCTACCAGCATAACCCAGGAGTCTGTTAAACTCCACGTCATACTCCCGCACCGACCTCGTGCCCTGAGTCAAGTCCAAGAACCTCGCCTCTAAACGATCCAACGCCTCCTGAGGAAAGAACTTGGAGTTGAACTCCGTCACAAAATCTGACCACGCCATCGCAGTCCCGGCCCATCTAGCCGCCACACTCCTCCACCAGAGATGTGCATCACCGTCCAAATAATGGACCGCCAAGTCAACCTTGTATCCCTCGGGACACCTAATCGAGCGAAAGTTCCGCTCCACCCTCATCCGCCACTCATCAGCCTCCTCAGGCTTCACACTACCCGCAAAAGATCCCGTACCGATCCTCTGCATCTGCTCCATCATACGAATATACGACGGAACCTCCTCAGCAACCGCAGCCCTCGGCTGCACCTCTGCCACTCGTGGCACCACTGGAGCCTGCACTGGTACCGCACCCGGTAACCGCTCCAACAACTGACTCAGCAGATCAGCCAAACGGTCATCTCTAGCTTGGGCTACACCCGCGGCCGCAACCGCACCCACAGCTGGACCAGCACCACCAGCACCACCAGCCTCAACAGGACCCAAACCAGCCCCTACAGGACCCACACTGGCCCCCACACTGGCAGTCACACTGGCAGTCCGTCCATCATGAACCGACTGCTGACCTGCCGCAGGCCCATGCGCGGAACTCTGAACCTCGCTCACGACTGGCTCCTCCACGAGTCCGCGACCCCGGCCTCGGCCCCCACGACCACGTCCTCTAGTAGCTCTAGCCATCTCACTGCATTCACAAGCAGCCTAACTAAGCACTAGAAAGACTCAAAACACAACAATCAACACTTACCGTGGAATCTCTTTGAAGGCTCGAAGGAAGATGATCTAGAACCCCCAAACTCACAGAATTGTAATTTTACCAAATTCAATCCTAGCAGTTCTAGCCCGTCCTAAAACCGTAAGGGCTCTGATACCAAACTGAAACGACCCGACCCGTTTTTTTTTTTAACAAAAGCTCTTAGTCTCAGACTAGCATTCCCATAAATGCTTGTCCTCCACAACCAAGCCACACAAACAAGCAACCAGCGGATAACACACTAAAACCAACATGCAAATTCCATTAAAACTAAACCAGTTCAATTCAAACTCCAATACAATAAACCAACAACCTAGCGAAGTTCTAAAACAGAAATGGAACAACAAAAATCACACAGCAACACCCAACACGAGACCCTAGATCATCTCCCTCTTCGTTGCCATGATTCCACGATCACAATTTGCCTTTACCTGCACCACATGGTTAAAAGAGATGCGTGAGTATTATCACAAATACCCAGTGAGACGGTCCTCCCATCTACGACTGCGCACACAGACGCGATGGATCCGCTCAGGCAAACACGCATCAGACAATACACAAAACAAACACAACAACACGGCTCAACCACAGCCCAACAGGCAGCCTGTCGATCGACACTACCACTAGGTGTCGATCGACAGCCCTGTTCACACCTGTCGATCGACACACCCACGGTGCCTGTCGATCGACAGCTCAACTGGACCCTGTCGATCGACACAACCTCTAGGTGTCGATCGACAGCTCCTCGATCACCTGTCGATCGACACAACCTCTAGGTGTCGATCGACAGCCTCGTGTGACCCTGTCGATCGACACACCCTAGGGCTGTCGATCGACAGGTCGTCGCAGATTCATGGGAAATCGATCATAATCCTCTCGGATCGATTCCTCCTCTGCGTTAACACGAAACCTGCACAATAAACATAATCCAAACAATCCACAAGCAACAAAACAAACAGTTTCAACATCAATCATCACAATCCATCAGTTTTAACCTACCACCAAACAACCCTAACGAATCCACCGGCCCAGAAGCCATGGTCACGCACTCACCTTAGATTTTCGGTTAGATTCTGGTAGAATTGAGGCTAGACACGAATTCAGCAACAACCACCACGAAATTCCACCTCAAATCGATCAAGAACGAAACCCTAATCACAAACTATCAGGAACAAGAGAAACTCCTCTCAAACTCTCTGTTTCTGATTTTTGGGACTTTGGTTCGCTCAAATGCGGCCAAAAACTCTTAAATATGAAGCCCTAGGGTTTACCCAAACCGGCCCGGTCCAATTGAACGACTTAAATCGAACCAGAAAACCAACCAATTCGAGCACCTGTCGATCGACAGACACTAGGTGTGTCGATCGACAGCCCTTAAGGGCCCTGTCGATCGACAGACACCATGTGTGTCGATCGACAGCCCCTCCATTTTACTAAAAATGGTTCACGGGCGTCACATTATCTTTTACACTATATTTGGTGTAAAAATGAGTTTACACTATTTTAGTGTTGAACTTTTTTCATATACAAAATGGTCCTTCAAATATCAAATTGTTGTAAAATTGATCATTATAAAAATAAAAACAGTTTTAAATACTGTAATATTATTGGAATAATACTCAGCACTATTTCCATGTAAATAATAATGTAATATTAGAATTTCCCTTAGAAGATAAGATAAGAACTAAGCCATTTATTCCTACGAGACTCGATGGGAACTGTATGGATACTTGAGCTAGTTACAGCAATACCCAAACATTATGATCCTCTAACCTATACCAATTGATATTACAAATTAACATCATGTAAAGGAATAAACAAAGAAGATCACTCTTTGTATATGTAAACAAACAATACAAACACAAGAGCCTATGAGACTATGGAGCACCATTATAACTTTTTTAATCATAAGAATACAATTTTTTTTATTTGCTTCCTTTTGTACCCATCTTCCTTACTCATAAATTAGATCATGATTTTTTCAACTTCATTTCTAATTAATTGACTTGATTTTTTTTTTAATTGCAGAGATATCCATTCCAAATAAGTGAATCAATCAAATGAAATTGAGGAATAAAGAGGAAGTACCTGTACATGCCATGATACTTCAGTGGAGGAATTTAGACTCTCACGCTCGCCCTTTTTGCCGAGAAACTACAATATGAATCATCCATATGGTTTTTAGATTTAACGAGTAGATAAGTCTAATCGCATGCGCACCTTTATGACCTTCTAAGACGTGGTGAAAATGTCGTTCCCTCTATCCTAGCCGATAATAAAAAAGTGCAGTGGCGGCGAAGATGAGAGAAATGAGAGAAGTGAGATAAAGGAGAGAAACGTTTAGGGTTTCGAGTTTGTTATTTTTATTTTTATTTATTAGGTTGAGAATAATTTTAAATGGTATTATTGTAAATATTATGAAACAAATCGGGTTATATGTCTTTTGTATAAAAATAAATATTCTAATAAGGCATCATGAAAATGTGTTTTTGCAATAAAAGCACTTAAAATTAGTGTTATTGTGAATAATTTTTTACTTTTTTTTAGACAATCCCATAAATTTAAAAATTTGGACAATGTAAACTTCACTTTGGATATGAAAATTTAGCGGTATGTTGAGTGGAAACATCATGCTTAAAAAAAGATTATGTAAATATTTGTTTTTTCATGATTTTTATGGTGAAGATACATCATAGAAAGTTTTTGTGTTAAAAAAGGTTGGCTCCCTATTTCCCCCCATAGAAACACCACTAAACCGTTTTCCCCTTGAACTTTTTCTCTCTTTATTTTATTACATGAACTTTCTTAACTCGTCACAAATCCACCCAAACTAAATATCTCTTTGCAACTAACCAAACAAAATTGGTTAATACTAAACCTTTCATTAACCTTCATTTATCCCTAAACACGGTTTACTAGACTATAGTTGCGTTTCTAAAACCGCGTTTAGCCAAACCATAGTTTTGCGAGTATTGTTTTAACTAGCCAGACTTCTTCTTCGGCATGATTTGATTTTTGCTATGTTTGCCGAGTACATATTGTTTAAAAGAGATTAAACAGGTCCATCATGCATAGGTGATTACACCAAGTACTATTAAGAAAGTGTATACAAATTAGAAAATCCTAAAAAATTAGATTAAATGAAGTGTTTTTTTAATATGTTTTTTGAAAAATATCGAATGAGAGCAATTGCTCATTTCTTAAATTATTACACTCTTAGTTGGGTTGAGACTTGGGACCATCGAATAACCCAAACATTGGATCAAAGCACATAATACAGTAATTGCTTTTAGCCAAAGCATATGTAATTTCATCGAACACCTGATGTGCACTTCTTAAAACTCCAAAAATGTCTATGTTTCGAATTTTGTCGTCTCTTCTCAGAGGAACTCATCGAACTTCACGTTCCTTTTCTTCTTCGCGTGCTCCGATCTCCACCACTTTTGCCAAGTCACTCCTCGGTAACTATCCTTCTCTCTTGAGTTGTTCACACAAAAATCGAATTTGATTAGAACATTTTACTGGATCAAAATGGTGTAAATGTTTCTGTATATATGAAATGATTGTATTGTATTGGTGTACACTTTGATGAAAAATTTGATCTCAAAGTTTCAGCCTTTTAGATTCTCATGTTAAAAGACAAGTTACTTGATTCTTGACAAAAGGATGATTTTGTTTATATACTGAGTTTTTTCAATACAAAGCTTTTGGTTTGGTGGCTTTCAATATTGAAGATAGAGTGTAAAATCTTGTGGAAATGAAGAATCTTAACATTTCAGTGATATGATTCAGAATGATTTCAGTGATATGATTCAGAGTAAGCAGGAAAACCGAGGATTTCATATCAGAATGATTCAGGAGGCAGTACAAGGAACTTGGATCCACATCTGCTACAGGGTAGATCAACATCTTGGATTCTATTCATCAAGTTATGGCCCACTGAAAGAGTTCCACTAGCCATTTTCTAAAAGGAATATTTACCCCTAGACATACTTTCTCTAAGGAATATTACACCTACACATATTTTGACATGAATGTATACTTATTCTTCTTTATTTTATCTTTATTACCGATAATATCCCTGCTTCAATGTCACCATGTCTCTTCTCTCCTTCCCTCTTTCTTCTGTTATTCCCTCTCCTCTCTCTTCTCTTATTCCCTCTCCTCTCTCTTCGTCTGTAAGCCTGGAATTGATGAATGGATAATTCGATAAATCGATGAATGGTTATTTCGTGAGCAATCGATGAATGGTTATTTTGTAAGAATTTTCGGAATCATATGGAAATTTTGGACAAAGAAGCAGAGAAACCGTCGTTGTTCTTCCAATTTGTGTCTATTCCCTATAAAGCCTTAAATCTGGGTTGATCTATGCCAGTTCTTTGGGTATGAATTTTTGTATGCGAATCTCTGATGGGTTGTACTTTAATTTTATATTTCTCTCACATGTTTGGATGAATTTCAATTGTTTTCTAAAAATCGGGCGAAGAGAATAATATGAAATTGAGATATATTTTGTGTGAATTGTTAATTCTAGAGTTTGTTTGGAGTAATGGAGTCTTGATTTTGATTGTTGTTGGGTATGGGATTTATTTCTTTTTCTTTCCTCTATAGGTTGAAGGAGATGGTGAAGATAGAACACTAGATAAATTCTGGATAATGATAATGTTTAGCACAAGTGTATGAATGTTTTGAAGTAGTGAGAATTTTAGTTAACAAACCCAAAACTACTTGACTTTTGATGTCAAGCTTGTTCGTAGCTTTTGATGTCTTTTTGTTACCAGTTTTCTGGTTTGTTTTGTAGATAACGAAATACCATTGTCCATCTAACATATGGTAGAAACTGTACAAGACACACAAGACCAAATATAGACATATGGTTGCAACGTTATTAGAGGTTAAGTCATGGTTCCTAGGACTTTGAGAAACACTGCTTCCTCTGCCCAAGAACCAGCGTTCCTCATTGCACTCGCATTTAAGATGGTCATGGTTTTGTGGTTACAAGTGGACAAACTATACCCAATGGTTACGTTTTAGTGGTTATGATTTTGTGGTTATAGGTGGACAAACTATACCAATGGTTACGTTTTTGTGGTTAGGATTTTGTGGTTATAGGTAGACAAACTAATTAGTAAGTACAAAGTGTGAGACTCAGAAAACGTATAAACCAACAAGCTATTAGAAGCTAATTGCTAATACTAACTATCTACAAGCATATCCAATAGTCCTAGTCATGCTTTTATGGTCACACAAAAATGAGAAGCAACATCAATAGAAAGAAGATGAGATTCAGAGAATGTATGCCATTACAACAATCTAAACGTTTATGGAGAGAATTACGGCATACGGGATCAATTTGGAGTTTATATTGAGGATGTTATGCATTATGTATTGTTATTGGTTACGAAGGATGGTAAATTATGGATGGTAAATCAAGGAGTTCTCTCTATTATTTTAGTATGCAACGACTCATTTGCCTTTCTGTTTCTTAAGCTAGTTTCATCAAATGCCACCACCTGAAATATTAGAGAGTCTTAAAGTGAAAGAATGAGATGTCTTAATCAATTTTGAGATTTAAGTAACTCTCTTCTATGTTCTTACTGATCGTTTATAAGTAAAAACTTTGTTTGATTTTGGTACTTCGATGGTATTGGTCAAAGTTTTGTGGTCAGAGTTTTATGGTTAAAATAAACAAGGTATGAAAAACCGACTTTTTCTGGTTCCAAATGGTCAAGGTGTTATGGTTAAAAATAAGGTTTGTGGTCAAGTTTTCTGGTATCGATGGTAATGATTCCGGAAACATGACAATTTAGATATCTCTCTTTGAACATATAAGGTTTACATTTGTTCAAAGCAGGACAAAACTAAGAAAATTCAAGCTTGATTCATTCAAAAATTACCCACTAAAATTAAGGTAACTTGTGCTCTCTGTTTCTAGAGTTTTGCTGTCCACATCAACCTGACCATCGACATCAATCCACGAAGT
Organism: Arabis alpina; assembly: GCA_900128785.1. Taxonomy (NCBI): domain Eukaryota; kingdom Viridiplantae; phylum Streptophyta; class Magnoliopsida; order Brassicales; family Brassicaceae; genus Arabis; species Arabis alpina. The sequence goes on along the minus strand of LT669793.1, from coordinate 28,323,784 downwards.
GAGCCAGCAACCACCAAATTACAAACAACATTGGCAAATACACCACATCTAAATAGCAAACACCAACTCGCAAAGCAACATTGGTATGGTACATACCATATCTTTCACTGAGAGGATTTTCTCTCTAGACTTCTTTGATCTACTAATCTCATCACCAGTTCTTTCCTTCGACCCATCCACAAAATTGGTGCTTTCTGTTTCTGGAGTTCCCCTGTCCACATTCACCTGACCATCGAAATCCAACCACGCGTGTTAGTCGGCTAACAACAATTAAATGTTCAAAAGTCATCACAAATCCCCTAAAGTGGTTAACTTTTCACCACAATTTCTTCACATTTTTGGCTGGATTCGAATTGGGGTCATATCCCTGAGGATACTCTCCACAACTGAGACCAGTTACTTTTGTAAACTCTGCAAGTGAAAAGCTCAAAGACTGACCACCAAACACCGTCCATAGTTCGTATTTTTTCGTTGACAACAATTGCCGAGTCAAAAGGACTTCCTCATTTCACTTGCCAAATCTGCCAATGTAGTTAGCTTATCACCACAAACAAATTTCTGCCATAGTGGATCCTTCTTCTCATTAACAACCGGATAAACGTTAGGATTATAACCACTAGGGAAGTCGCCACAAGGGAGACTCGTAATCTCTCTAAATTCTGATAGAGAGAACCTCAAAGGTTGTCCACCAAAAACTGTCCACAATTCGTACTTCTTAGTAATCAGTCGACTAAGCAAATCATTCAGTACTTACAAGATATTGGACACCGGCTCACCGGAAGATCAAACAAAACACCAAGTGGCGACTCGCGGATCTTCACAAACTCCTCGGTCCCAACCAAAGCATCTCGAACAAAAGTTAGTAGATCAAGTTTGGAATACACGTTTAACCTCGCACTCGGGTTCCTATCAGTAGCAAACAACCAACAAGGTAGTCCGTCGTCGCTTAACTTGGGGAAATTCGACCCCGACACTGCAACAAAGCCCAAGAACCAAAAATAAATAAACCAAATTATCAAAGTACATAGCTTCTACGGTACAGATCCATCACTTACAGCCTGATTCAACGCTGTCACGATCTTCCATCATTTCAATCTCAGTCACCGGAAATCGCCTCACAAAGATAACAAGCGGCCGCCAAGAATTAGAAACCCTAGCGTTTTTTGGGGAATGGTAAGGTTAGGTTGTAAGTGGTAATTTCTATTTATTACTAAAATTACTCCCGTTTTAATATATGGGCATTCTGGTAATTACACACAAAGAAAGTATAGCAACAAAACAAAGTACCTCTTATGCAACGAAAGTTTATGAAAGTACATGTTTATGTAAGAAGCCCGTACATGTTTTTGATTCAACGCTTCTTGAGCTACATAGTAGCCATATTTTACAATTATAGCCTCCGGCTTTTTCCTTTAGCCATATTCTGGTGTCATCTGCTCCTTGAATGTTGGTTTTGCTACTCTTGATTTCAGTCTCTAAGTGTGGTAGGATCTCTCTTATCTTGGGGATGTCCCAATCCCATGTACATATATTAGGGCATCTTCAACCTATACCAAATCCTACACTAAATCTTATTTTGGTGTAAAATCATCTCCAATCAACATCAAATCCAACACCAAAATGATGTTACACCATTTTTAGTGTTGAACTTTTCAATTTATAAAAAGATTCTTTATCTTTTAAGTTATTTTAAAATAGATTATTTTATTTTTAAGAATAAGAAACAATTAACAAATAAATTGTATAAACTTTTAAATTTATTATTATTTCAAAACTTTATATTAAATCATAGTTTTTGTTGTATATAGTTAAAATTTAAAATATAAAATTACTTAAACTTTAATAGAAAATATAATTATATTGATTAAATAATCAATTTAAAAATACATAAATTACTGAAATTAAAGATAAAAACATATGGTGTAATGTATTTTGTTTTAATATAATACATGTTTAATTTATATAATTTTATATTTTATGACAATTTAATAAAAATATAATAGAAACGATCAATTTGTAAATTTTAAAAATATGAGGTATTATTAACAATTAACAAAGAAATTGAAAAGAGAATATACTTAAAATATTTTTTTTTGGTGTAAGAAATCTTGTAATCCCCTTTATATAAAAGGGGAAGAATTGGAGAGCCAAAATGTTGAATTTTCATAGCCTATCAATTTGACATGTCAGCCACTTATATATACAATTATTTCGTATTTAAAAACCAAAGCACAACAAAAATTTGTTTTCGTTTTGGACAAAACTTTATTCTTTAACTAAAAAGCCCAATATCAGAAACCATAATCAAAGCCTAACCAAATAGCATATCCTAAACATTTTACTAAACCAACCCAATAGGTTTCACATCTCTCTTCTCTTCTTTGCGAAGAATCTTCAACAACGAACAAATCGTTTCCGCTAATTCTAGACCTCCGAAATTCTCAGTGACCGTTACCAATAATCGAAACCGAAACCACAAACACGATTCACCTCCTTCTAAATTAATGTACTAAGAGTATCTCCAACCATTAAATTATATTTATTGTGGTTTTCACATCAAATTTGGTGTTTTGGTGTAAGAAAAAGTTTTCGATCTCCAACCATTTACACCAAATTTTACACTAAAACAAAACAACATTATTATATTATTAAATTTAAGTTTTTATTTGTGATAATTTGAGAAATAATAATTATTTCAGTGTTTTAATTGAAATTTAATATGTATTTTTAATTTTCACAATATTTATGTATTAATTTAGATATTTTATGAAAATTTAAGTTATAACTACAAATTTTATATAGTTAAAAATGGAAACAACAAATAAAGTAGTAAAACACAAAATTATTACTAGTATATCTATTTTTTAGTTGATAACATTTAATAAAATCATTTTACTATATTAGAAATGCAATTAAAATTTGCTTTTGCCGTTTGGTTGGAGAGAAAAAGTGAAAAATTTGACACCATTTTGGTGTTATGCAGTCTTGTTGGACATGCTCTAATTGTTTCATCTCCCCTAACGCCTAAAGCCACGATCCTCCATTGACTTTATGGCTCCATCATCGCCATCCCCAACCGATCCTATATAGAACCGCGATCCTCAACTGCACACTGCTCAAACCTTCTTCACCAAACGTCCCATCACTTCCGATTCCGTAGGCTTCTCTACAGATTTACGAAACATCTTCGATTCGATTTTGTTTGTAGAGGTTTGTCTTGATCTAATTTTTTTTTATGTATTTATCATATCTCAGAGTTACTTTCCGGCACTATCTCTCTATTTGATTTATAGTTTCCTGTTATGGGTTTGTTTTAATATGGTTCTTTAGTTGATCTCGCTTGGAATTTAGGGTTTATATGTTCAGAGTTCTTATTTGACATAAATCTTTTAATTTTATTTATGTTATTCAGCTATGTTACTCTCCGTCTGTGTTGTTCTTTGAGACATTGTATAAAGTGTAAATTGATTGGTTCAACTCTTTGGTGCAACAACTCTTTGGCTACAAGACGTTTGTTTTCAACTTTCGATAGCATAATTAGATTTCTATCATGTTGTATCTTCAGAAACGAGGTTGTTCATCGGACCCACCTTACAAAGTTCCATTAAATAGAAGGTAATACTTCTTATTGTCAAATGGTAGCATCATCCTCTGTTAAATTATCCAATGTTTTGATAAGGTTTGATAAGCTTATCATTGAATCTTAACTTTGGTTCACTTAAGTTCGATCATGCTTTTTAGGAGGTCGAAACTGCCCTACAAGCGAGCTTACAACCCTTCAGGTAATTGGTAAAAGAAAATGTAATCTTCTACAATGCATAAAACATAGACAAAAAGTAAAATTTTGGTTGTTTATGGATTTCAGCTACCGTGAAAGTTAAGTAGGTGGCGATTGGAAACTTTTAAATGTTCACACCCGAAATGCTTCTACCTATGGCTCTTCTTAAGGACCTACGGGTCTTCCTGAGGATGTTCGAGTCATCGTTTCGGGTCTTTCTTTCGAAAGGTATTATTTTTAAATTTCCCTTGACATCTCAGGATCATTCTAATTATTTCTTGATTTTTGTTCAATAAACCAGACCAACATTAATATTATACTCTACCGACATCATCCGAGATTTATTTCCACACAAGGTAAATCTTATGTTTGTTTTGTTTTTAAATGTTTTTGATGTGTGATTATAGTCGTGTCGAGTGATAGGCATGATTTCGATTAGTATAAAAAAATTGATTTAAATGTTTTATTGAGCAACCCAAATCATTGAAGTGCTGGTGACTCTACATTTCGAAACTTGAGAAGAAAATTCTCATATTTTTCTACTTTTGGAATTGGTATTTCTCTATAAGTGTATGATGGTTTTTGTGTCATTATAGGTGTCACCACTGCAAAAGACTTGCTCTAGAGTTTGCAAAGCTTTAAGCAAGCTTCAAGATCATATAATAATTACAAAGGTCAGTGTTATTATTATTATGTATGTAGCTCTATTGTTTGAAAAAAGATTGATTCTTTAGTTAACTTGTGTATTTGTGGTTGTTAAAAGTGAATTGTGATGAACATAAGAGTGTATGCTCTACATATGGTGTTAGTGGATATCCAACCATTCAATTGTTTTCTAAAAGATCACTTGAATCCGTAAAGCAAGCATTTAAACAAATTTCCAAAGCAAATCTATTATTGGATATAGTTTTTTTTCTGGATAGTAATGGTGTTTTCCTATTACAGTTTGAGGGTCCTAGCAATGCCGAAGTATTGGCTGAATATATAAACAAGGAAGGAGGTACCTTTGTTGAGGATACTGATACAAAATGATAAAGTTGATGGTTTCATTCAGAATCAACGGATCTCATATTTTATTGTAATTAAAATGCTCTCAAAGTCGTTCTAAATCCACTTCCAAATGTATCTCCAAATGATTAAACAAATTCCCTTTATTACTGTCAAGTGGTTTCGTAAAACTAAATATGAAATTCATTACAACCGTCAAATGGTAATCTCTTCTTTTTATTAACTACTCTACTCTTTCCCAACAAAAGTTTAATTTAAAATTTATGAAAATGTGAAAATGTAAATATTTCATTAAGGAACATTAAAACATGTGAATAAAACAGTAGTTATTACAACATGGTAATATCGACCAACAAAGGTTTATTACTTCACAAATCAATAATACATTTTGTCTTCCATAAAATATATATGCAACCACTAAAAACTAACAATAGTAAGTGCTAATACTCCACATCCACATTTGTGTTCGTGACCGGAGAAAATACAACACATAGTGTTTAACAATTAAAACTCAAAAAAATAAATCACTAAATTTAAGAATAATTAGACCCGCGCGTAATGAAATATTTTTAACTAAAAGTACAAGTTGGAGATGATAACTACAAGTATAGTTCAACATTAATTCTTCTATTTCTAAAATTTTTTCCAAATAGTTATTAATGATAAATTCATATTAAATATTACAATATGTACATTTGCTTTATACATTTAGATATACCATTTTGTATGTTATTTGATATAAAAAAAATTTATCCAATGTCGATAGTCCAATAAATAATCTTAAACTGATTATTTGATAAAAATTTCATACAAATTCATTTTGAATAAAACATTGAAGCTGAAATTAAAAAATTTATAAAGAATGGTACACATTTATTGTGGACCAAACAAACCCGCAAACATATTATCACAAACAAAAGCCGAGTAGGAAAAAACTAACACTAATATATACTACTTTATAGTTAAACCACATAACTTATTACAAAGCGAAACAAAGATCCGAAAGAAAACAAAACACCACATGTTCAGAAAAATCGACAACACAAAAACAACATAGAACAAATACATTTCTTTACAAAACATGCATACATCAAATTAACAAATATAACGATATTTACACTAATCATACCAAAATACACAACCTAAGAAATTAACAACACGACTAAACGACCTAAACAATCATTGCAAATCAAAAAAATTCATCAAAAAGTCTGCGCGTAGCGCGGAGAAGCCCCTAGTATATTCGAGTAAAAGTGTAAAACCCAACACCATTTTGGTGTTACACCATTTTTTACACCAAAATGGTGTAATACATTCGAAATTTCCAATGGCCTTACAAAGATCGGCCACCCTGGGCTCAAACTCACTGTCACAAGGTGGGCCAAATGTTGTAATATATGTAGTGGACATGATCGATGAGTTTCATTAACATTAATGAGAGAACATGGCTTAAAAAAACCTAGGATGATAACTTTGTTGGGCAAAAATTGTATTAAGATGGCGTCAAATATCCGTGAAGAGAGCTTAGGAAGAATGAGTTTCGGAAGAGGCTGGAGAGATTTTGCAAAAGCAAACGATTTGAAGATTGATGATACCTTCATGATGGAGTTAATATGGAAAAGCAAAACTCTTGTGCTTAGTTTGGTAAGTATAGAATCCAAGAGCCATACCGGATTTAAAACATTAACACTTACAGATGACAACGTAAGAAAGAGTAGAATGGTGAGTCCATCATTTAACTCTTGTTTTCGAGTGTTAGTATCTTTTATTCACTTCAACTCTTATTAATTTGTCATATTTTCCACATCATATTCCATTGTTTTTTGTGAGAGCAAATGGTTTGGAAAGACAAGGGATGATGACTCTGATAAGTAAAGATAGTACAAAGAGTCTGACAAATCTTCTACGCGTAAGCACATGCAAAATAAGTTTGGGAAGGGGCTTCAAAGATTTTGTTGAAGTAAATGAATTAAGTATAGCCTATAGGTGAATCATTCACATTTGAGTTAATCTGGGAAAATGAAACTGCAACGCTCAGTTAGTTCAACAAAGAGTTCAACAAAGAGTGCAACGCTTATTTTCTTTATGGTTCGTTTGGGAGCATTCAGATCCAATCTTTGTTAGTAATCTAGTATTGAACTTTCTTGCTTTTTGCATCAGTTGACAATGATGATGATGAGTGTATCTTCATTGTTGTTGGATCGGAAAGATATATATATATATGAAAGTGGAGGATGTATGTTTTATGAGAGGACAAGAGAGTCAGATAGTTCAAATCAAAAGTCTAAATTTTAAAACCCTAATTTAATTTAATAGTTTTGTTCTATTTGAAATAATTAATTTTTATATCCTCTTGACTCTCAAAGTTTTGAGAGTTTTTTTATGCGTTTCCATTTTTGACATGTACCAAATTTATTTTCTTGGTAAAATAAAAAGTTTATTGAATTTAAAAGTTTGGTGTCTTAACGTGGAAAAGAAAGAAATAAAACAATGTGGTTCTGATTATTATAAGTATACTAGACAAGAATTTGTTAGTATGTATGAGATGTGTGACATTTACAAATTTTGTGTTTTCCTTCTTAGGATAATCTCATAAATTTAAAATTATGAATTTAAAACTAGAGTTCCATTAACATTCATGAGAGAACATGGCTTAAACAAACCTGAAATGATAACTTTGTTGGGCAAAAATGGTATGAAGACGGCGTCAAATATACATGAAGAGAGCTTAGGAAGAATGTTTCAGAAGAGACTGGAGATTTTGCAAAAGCAAACGGTTTGAGGATTGATGATACCTTCATGATGGAGTTAATATGGGAAAACGGAATTCTTGTGCTTAGTCTAATAAGTAGAGAATCCAAGAGCCATACCCGATTTGTGACATTAACACTTACATATGACAACGTAAGAATGAGTAGAGTGCTGAGTCCATCATTTAACTCTTGTTTTCGAGTGATAGTATCTTTTATTCACTACAATTCTTATTAATGTGTCATACTTTCCAGCATCTTCCATTGCTTTTTGTGAGAGCAAATGGTTTGGAAAAACCTAGGATGATGACTCTGATAAGTAAAGATGGTACAAAGAGTCTGGCAAATCTTCTGTGCGCAAGCATACGTAGAATGAGTTTGGGAAGGGGCTTCAAAGATTTTGTTGAAATAAATGGATTAAATATAGGTGAATCATTCACATTTCAGTTAATCTGGGAAAATGAAACTCCAATGCTCAGTTTGTTCAATAAAGAGTTCACAAGTGATACAAGACTAGAAGCTCGAATAACAACAAAAACAAAGAGGGGAGAGTGTTCAAAAGATATACAAAAAGAGTCCATTTCCTCGGAACCTAACGGAAAACAAGGAAATGAAAGCCAATAACAATATAGATGGGAGGAGAGAGTCATCTTCGGCAATCGAAAATCAATTTGTTTTGTTAACACTCATACATGAAGATATCAGAGAATGTCAACTAGTAACTTCATGGAACAACTCTTGTTTTAACGATGAGTTAGCTTTTTTGTCTTGGTTCTAGTGGATAACAAGATATGTTTATTCAGATCTTTTGCAAATTCTTCCAAGTGAATTCATGAGGGCTAGTGCCATTAGTAGGTTTGGAAGGATAACTTTGTTAGGAGAAAATAAAATGGAGTTCTATGCATTTATACCGGCAAAAGATGGAATTGTGGACGTGGGAATTGGTTGGGAAAGCTTTTGTAAGGCTAATGGAGTTCACAATTCCAACGAGGATCGAAGAGGCGGTAAGGCTAATGGAGCTCATTTGACAATCTCGAGAGGATCATAAGCAATAGTTCGTATGGGAGCTTGCTGATCGAATTCTTATTATCAATCGAATATTAGACCCTTGTGGCTCTTGTATCATTTGATGATGGTGATGATGGTGATGATGGTGAGCGTGTCGGCATTGTTGTCGGATCGAAAGGTGAGAAACCCAAGTGAGAGGAGAGAGAATGGATTGTAGGTTGAAAGGGGAGAGGAGAGCGGTCTTATATTCGAGCGATAATAAGGATTTGATCAGCAAGCACCCAGACAAACTATTGCGCATGACGCTCTCAAGATTGTCCACCGAAGAGGCGGTAAGGACAAGTGTCTTATCTACACGATGGGTAGATTTGTTGAAATGGAGGGCTAATCTCGAATTGGATATGAGAAAGGATCTAAAGATGACCACCATTAAACCTTTGCATGAAGTTTTTCGATCATTTTGATAGTCAAATGACCAAGGTTCATAGTTTTCTTAATTATTGAATCATTTAAAAAAACAAAATTTGTTTGGGAGTGTTATGATCAAATCCATGTTATTGATTTAGTATTGAACTTTCTTGCTTCTTGGATCAGTTGATGATGATGATGAGCGTGTCTTCATTGTTTTTGGTTCGGAAAGAGAGATCTATGAAAGTGAATGTGTGTTTTATGAAAGGATACGAGAGTCGGTTAGTTCAAATCAAAAGTTTTAAACCCTATGATATATTTCATATTTTACCACGTTTAACTATCTATTTTATTCGTTTTTATTAATAATAAATCAAGTGTTAGAAATAAACGTGTTCTTTTAGTGTTTTTCGTTGGTCTTAACCATAATTAGAAAATTAGAATATTTTGGATGGAGCAATTCAAGCCTTTTCCCAAGAAGTCAGATTCCTTCCATCAAATGTTGCGGCACATATGGAGATGATCCCACTAATGGATCGAGCCCAAATTGTAGTAGGAGATAGAAAAGGATCTCAGCTTCACAACGGATATTTTTTTGCCAAAATCAAACGGTTAGATCTCGAGATAATAAAAAAAATACTGGAAATTGTTCGAAAATACTCCAAGACGACGTCGGTTCCGCGATATTCACCGGTGACCGATCGATCACAGGAGGTGAACAATCGACCACCGGCCAACTCTATGGAAACGAGAGACGCGCACTAATACAGAGTGAACGATCGATCACTTAGGTGACCGATCGATCACAGCGTCGAAAAAAAAAGAAATATTATGTTTCCCTCGTATCTTCTCCAAATCTTGAAAAGATTTACCCTAGATCGGTCTCACCACTTTAAAAGGAGAACAAAAGAACAGAGAGCAATATTAACCTTCGTATCCAACTAGTTACGAAGCCAGTTACGAAGTTATACAAAGATTTCAAAGGCAAAACACTTTTCTTTTCTAAAAGCTTTTTCTTTCAATTTCAGTTTGTAAGGGAGAAGAAGATCTCAGCTGTTTGTACATTCCATTGAGAAGTTTTCTAAACCCTAATCTTTATGTTTGTATAAGAATGATTTGTTTCATCTCTATTATGCTTGAGTACTTTCATTGTTGTGTTCTCGGCAACTCAATTCAAAGGGTTTTATTGGTTCGATAGATAGGATTGCATTCCATGGTAATTCCATGGTGATTCCTTACCTGGCTCTTAGAATTCTTTTGCTTAAATCTATACTTATTGCATGTTTTAGGATTGTCATCTTGAAACTGATCTTAGATATTAATAATTGTGCTAGCCGCTCTGTTAGAACTTATCATGAATAGATATATTAGCGAGTTTGATGCTTGTGTTTGCGAGAGTGTTTCGCTTGCATTAAATGAACAATTGGACTTTGAATTGTAAAGTTTATTGTCTTAATGTGGAAAAGAAATAAACAAAAAAATTTTGGTTCTGATTACTAATACCATACGAAAAATCTCTAGTGCGTATGAGATGTATGGAATTTTTAAGACATACAAATTTTATGTTTTCTTTTTTTTTTTGATAATCTTATAAATTTAAAACTATGAATTGTGCCTTTAATTGGAAATGAGAAATGATTTAGAACATCTTCAATCTAACACTATAATTTACACCAAATCACATTTTATATTATATTGGTGTAAATCATTCTCCAACCCAACACTATTTTTAGACTAAAATATTGTAAGATTATTTTTTACACTATATTTGGTGTAAAAAATGAGTTTACACTATTTTTAGTGTTGACCTTTTTTTATATACAAAATGGTCCTTCAAATATCAAATTGTTTTAAAATTGATCATTATAAAAATAAAAATAATTTTTAAATACATAAAATTTATGTACAAAGACATAATTATATACATTTTTAAAATTTTATATAAATCATGATATTTAACATTTAATCATGATATTTAACATTTTAAGTTGTAAAATAAAACATAATTTCTAGAAAATATCGTACCATAAAATGTTATTTTATATAATGTAATGAATGTTAATTTTAAATAATTTTATATTTTGTGTAAAATTAAAGAAAAGTAAAATAGTTAGGATTAATCTGTATATTTTAAATATATAGTGTACTAATTAGCAATTACTAAAAAAATTGTAAAATGAAATATACTTATAATATTCTCTTTTGGTGTAAGAAAATACTGTAATATTATTGGAGTAATACTCAACACTATTTCCGTGTAAAAAATAATGCAATATCATCAGAATTGCCCTTATAAGATAATATAAGAACAAAGCCATTTATTCCTACGAAACTCGATGGGAACTATATGGATACTTGAGCTAGTTACAGCAATACCCAAACATTATGATCCTCTAACCTATACCAATTGATATTACAAATTAACATCATGTAAAGGAATAAACAAAGAAGATCACTCTTTGTATATGTAAACAAACAATACAAACACAAGTGCCTATGAGACTATAGAGCACCATTATAACTTTTTTAATCATAAGAATACAATTTTTTTTTATTTGCTTCCTTTTGTACCCATCTTCCATACTCATAAATTAGATCATGATTTTTTCAACTTCATTTCTAATTAATTGACTTGATTTTTTTTAATTGCAGAGATATCCATTCCAAACAAGTGAATCAATCAAATGAAATCTGAGGAATAAAGAGGAAGTACCTGTACATGCCATGATATTCCAATGGAGGAATTTAGACTCTCATGCTCACCCCTTTTGCCGAGAAACTACAATATGAATCCTCCATATGGTTTTTAGATCTAACGAGTAGATATGTCTAATCGCCTGCGCACCTTTATGATCTTCTAAGACGCGGTGAAAATGCCGTTCCCTCTATCCTAGCCGATAATAAAAAAGTGCAGTGGCGGCGTTGAGGAGAGAAATGAGATAAAGGAGAGAAACGTTTAGGGTTTTGAGTTGTTACTTTTATTTATATAGTGGGAACGGGCTTCCCAAAAAGCCAGCCCCGGGCCGGGGTCAGCATATAATGAAGGGGTTCCTCCTAATTTATTACTTTTTAGGTTGAGAATAATTTTAAATAGTATTATTGTAAATATTATAAAACAAATCGGGTTATATGTCTTTTGTATAAAAAATAAATATTCTAATAAAGCATCATGAGAATGTGTTTTTGCAATAAAATCACTTAAAATTAGTGTTATTGTGAATATTCTTTTTTTTTTTTTTTGGGACAGTCCCATAAATTTAAAACTTTGGACAATGTGAACTTCACTTTGGCTATAGAAATTTAGCGGCATGTTGTGTGGAAACATCATGCTTAAAAGAAAGATTTTGTAAATATTTCTTTTTTCATGATTTTAATGGTGAAGACACATCATAGTAAGTTTATGTATTAAAAAAGGGTTGACTCCCTATTTTTCCCCATATAAATGCCAGTAAACCTTTTTCTCCTTGATCTTTTTCTCTCTTTATTTCACTACACAAACTTTCCAAACTCATCACAAATCCACCCAAAAAACTAAATATCTCTTTGCAATTAACCAAACAAAATTGGTTAATACTAAACCTTTCATTAACCTTCATTTAACCATAAACACGGTTTACCAGACTTTAGTTGCGTTTCTAAAACCTCGTTTAGCCAAACCATAGTTTGGCCAGTATTGTTTTAATTAGCCAGACTTCTTCTTCGGCATGATTTGATTTTTGCTATGTTTGGCGAGTATTGTTTAAAAGAGATTAAACAGTTCCATCATGCATAGTTGATTACACCAAGTACTATTAAGAAAGTGTATACAAATTAGAAAAATCCTAGTAAAAAATTATATTAAATGAAGTGTTTTTTTAATATGTTTTTTGAAAAATATCGAATGAGAGCAATTGCTCATTTCTTAAATTATTACACTCTTAGTTGGGTTGAGACTTGGGACCATCGAATAACCCAAACATTGGATCAAAGCACATAATACAGTAATTGCTTTTAGCCAAAGCATATGTAATTTCATCGAACACCTGATGTGCACTTCTTAAAACTCCAAAAATGTCTATGCTTCGAATTTTGTCGTCTCTTCTCAGAGGAACTCATCGAACTTCACGTTCCTTTTCTTCTTCACGTTCTCCGATCTCCACCACTTTTGCCAAGTCACTCTCCGTAAAACCTAGGATTCCATATCAGAATGATTCAGGAGGCCGTACAAGGAACTTCGATCCTCGGGTTGTGATTATCGTTTCTGGACAAGCTGGTGCGTATGTATGATATTTTGTAATGTTTTGGTTCTAATTTCTCAATTCCTGTTTAGTACTCCCTCCGTTCCAAAAAGATAGATGTTTAAGGTTATGCACACTTATTAAGAAAATATATTGATTTCTACGATTTACAGTTTCCAATAAATTTAACCAATAGTATTTCAGTATTTGTTTTAGAATTTGTAAAAGTACATAAAAAAACTGTAAAAACTCTATCTTTCTCGAACAATTTTTTTAATCTTTTAGGAACAGAGGAAGTATTTAATATGATGTCTTCATTTTTCAGCAATCCTTGGGTTTTGTGGGAACACTGTACTAGCAGATGATATAGATGAGAGTAGCAATACTGGTATAGAAAAAATTGAGGATGGTTCGGTTGTGTCTAATATACATACATCTAAGTGGAGAGTGTTTACTGATAGTGGAAGAGATTATTTCTTTCAGGTTGGTTATTTGAACATTGAAACTCAAACTGTTTGTTTTTCTTTGACGAAGCTAGATAATTTGATTTGATCTTATAGGGTAAACTTGAGCCGGCTGAGAGGCTTTTTGGTTCGGCGATACAGGAAGCTAAGGAAGGTTTTGGAGAGAGAGATTCACATGTTGCATCTGCATGCAATAATCTGGTTGGTCTCTGTTGGATTTATTCAGCTCTTATAGTTTCCATGTTTAGTTGGCTTAGATCATAGTGTTTGTTCATTTCTTATGATGTGTATGAAATGTGTATCAGCATCTCTGAGTACGGTCCTTGTTAATTTACAAATTCTCTACTTTTGTGAAGTTTCATTTTTTCTGGGAGAGTCATCTCTTCCCAATTTTTTTGATTTGTACAATGCTCTGTGTTTGAAAACTTGTTATGACATGTTTTCTTGAACTAATACCTCTATCTATTCTTTCCTATATGTAAGGCAGAGTTATATAGAGTTAAGAAAGAATTCGACAAAGCAGAGCCCTTGTACCTGGAAGCTGTTAGTATATTGGAGGAGTTCTATGGTCCTGAAGATGTGCGGTGAGAAATAATTATCTTTTGAGCTGACACTTGGGTGTATAGATTGCCATTCTGTAGAACTACTTCACCGATATTGTAAAATCTTACTTCTGATGCCATCGGAGTAATACTTTTGTTCTGAAAATTTCTGTATTTGAGATCACTCTCATAATTTAGCTGAGAACTCATCACATTAATGGAAACTGGCTGAGTTGTCTGGTACTTTTGGCTTGTTCTATGCCCTTGTTGGATTGCTGACATTTTCCCTTGCTGCTCTACCCAACATGACAGTTTGAAACTCCCCAAGTCTTTTAAGGGTTATGCATGTCCATTTTCGTTTTTTCCTGTTTAGTGATCTTTAAGAACCCGACATGGCTAGGTTGGAAGTCATAAATACACATTTCATTTATCTTCAGGAGCCGCTTTGAGGGCAAGTAAAATATAGTAAATAATATATTCGGCCTTTTTGGGTACAAATATCGTGAAGCTGAATTGGGTTGGGTTCAGCGATAAGACATGGGAGGTGCATAATTCGACAAAAATATTGATACATTTAATAATGTTTTAGATTTTCTTTACTTTATTAGTTCATAAGGTTCTCTGTCAGAGATTTCGGAGATTCCTTCCTTCTTTGGTGTCAGAAACTCAATCTGCCTTTGTGGCAGGATGACAGATAACGGATAATATTATGATCGCTCAGGAAGTTTTTCATGCTCTTTCGACAAATACGGTGAGCAAACGTGAAGGTTTGGCTATTAAGACAGATATGAGTAAAGCTTACGACCAGGTGGAATGGGGCTTCCTAGCCGCTTTGATGCGTAAGATGGGTTTCTCGGACAAATGGATCGGGTGGATTATGACTTGTGTCAATTATGTGTTTTATAGTATCTTGCTAAATGGGGAGCCCAAAGGTGCCATTACACCTTCATGGGGGTTAAGACAAGGTGACCCTCTCTCTCCGTATTTATTTATTCTCTGTACGGAGGTTCTTATTGCCAACATCCAAGCGGCCGAGGCGGCTGGAAATATCAGCGGTATCAGAATTGCCCCAACCTCTCCCCCGCTTTCCCATCTGTTGTTTGCCGATGATAGCCTTTTCTTCTGTAAAGCGTCAGGGGAACAATGCGATAATATTCTCCGGGTACTGGAGATCTATGGCATTGCGTCGGGGCAATGCATTAATTTTGATAAATCCGTAGTTACGTTTGGAAAGGATGTGCCTGATGCCCGACGAACGGAACTGAAAACAAGGTTAGGAATCCTGACCGAGGGGGGTTCAGGGAAATATTTGGGTATTCCCGAACAGCTACATGGATCGAAAGCAGAAGTCTTTGCTTATGTCCAGGAGCGTTTGCATCAACGGATAAATGGCTGGTCAGCCAAGTTCCTATCAAAAGGAGGAAAGGAGGTGATGATTAAATCGGTGGCACAAGCCTTACCAACGTATGTAATGTCCACTTTCCTTATACCAAAGAGCATTCTGCGGAAATTAGCCAGTGCGGTTTCCGATTTCTGGTGGAAAACTAAGGAGAATTCTAAGGGGATGCATTGGATAGCTTGGAAAAAGATGTGTCTCCCAAAGAATGCAGGAGATATTGGTTTTAAGTCTTACGAAGAGTTCAATCAAGCCTTATTGGCTAAGCAGCTCTGGCGACTACACCGATATCCAAACTCCTTAGTGACAAGAGTTTTGAAAGGAAAGTACTTTCGATACTCGAGTCTTATTGAAGCTAGAAAACATTATCGTCCTTCCTATGGATGGCGTAGCTTACTCAGTGTCCAACCTCTGCTAGACAAAGGAATGAGACGCACTATAGGGACGGGTGAGCAATCATGGTTCTGGACAAATCGGTGGATCCCAGATGAACATCCTCGGAGAGTGCGAAGCCTCGCCCCAAATCCTAATAGATATGGCAGGGTATCAGACTTTATTGATCCTAGGTCAGGGAAATGGAGGATGGATAAACTTCGGGCTTGTGTCCATCCAGAGGATATTGAACTAATTTTGGCAATCCGCCCTTCTTTCCGCGGAGCCCAGGATGGTTTTTGCTGGCACTTTACTAATTCTGGTATGTATACAGTACGGTCCGGATATGAAGTCGCCCGAAAGCAGTTGGATGCTGACTTGGTAAATGCCCAACAACTACCCTCGATTAATCCCCTAAAAGAAAAGGTTTCGAAGCAGAAAACATCTAATAAGATCCGCCATTTCCTCTGGCAAGCTATATCTGGGGCAGTAGCGATTAACGACCGGCTTGCGTCTCGACATCTACAACAAGAGAGGCAATGCCCCCGCTGTGACCACAGTGAAGAGACGATTAATCATGTTTTGTTTACCTATCCGCCGGCTAGGCAAGTATGGGCCCTATGCAATATCCCCAACCCTCCAGAAATCTTCCCTGTGGACAGTCTTTGGGGAAACATGGATTATTTATTCTCACGGATCCCAAACCGCGACGATTTACGGGAACATGCCCAATGCTTCCCATGGATAATTTGGTATCTCTGGAAGGCTAGAAACGACAAAGTTTTTAGCAATGTGGATCGATCACCACAAACAATTGTTGAATTGGCTAGGAAGGAAGCGTTGGTTTAGTTTTTAGCTAACAGTTCAATGGAGACTCCGTTCCAAGAACAAGGACAAATACTCCCGGAGGAGGAACTACAGCCGGTGTTCCGGTGTTTTATAGATGGTTCGTGGAAGGAGGGTGAGAATGTAAGTGGAGAGGGGTGGATTTTGTAACTTCAAGACGGTTCTACGGATCTATTGGGGACGCGGAGTCCTTTCACTGCTACATGCAGAGCTTTATAGTCTCCTTTGGGCTCTGGCGAGCCTTCGCAAATATCGACGTTTTTGTTCGGTGTTTCTTACGGATTCCCAAGAGCTCGTGAATATGGTAGCAGATCCAGAAAAGTGGCCCAACTTCCAATCTGAACTGGCTGAACTTCAGGAGTTACGTACTACTTTCCCAGACTTTACTCTCGTGTATTGTCCCAGGGGGAAGAATGAAAAAGCAAACTTCCTCGCGAAGAATGCTCGTCTCCAAAACTCGATCTTTTCATACGTTAGCACTGCTATCCCGCATTGGTTCACCGATACCTCTGTATTGATGTAATCTTGTTGGATAAGTGCGTTAGTGACAAAAAAAAAATATTAGTTCATAGGCCTAAATTGTTTTCTTACTTGCGGACCATGTGTTTTCAAGGCGAGGCATGCGTATCTCTACATACACCATCCTAGTCCAGCTCGTTGGAGATTCACATTCCAGGCTGCATCAGTAGGCCTGGCCTAGAGGGAAGGCAGGCTAGGCAATGACCTAGGGCCACCAATTTTTTTTGTTAATTTTTGGGCCACATTTTTTATATCTAACCTAATTTATGCACCACATTTTTGTAAAAAAGTTATCTAGACTACATACAAAAAATATTTTGGACCATAAATAAAACTTTTTTGGACCATTAAAATAAAATATATATGAGTTTAAGAACTATTATACTTTTATAGGTTAATATTTAAAAAAATAATAATAATAATAACTATTTTAATTTTTTTTTTGCCTTGGGCCACATATTTGGTTGGACCGGCCCTATGCATCAGTATGTATTTTCATAATGCCTTCCTCCAAATTTCTTGTTGTTCCAATGGCCCTTGTCCCTGCGATTGTGCCATTTTGTTTTGTGGGTTTATCTAGTTATCCAGTGAGCCAAATACGAGCTTCAGCGATGGACTTTGACACCACATCTGATACTGAGTTGTTTTATTTATTAAATACCTTTTTATTTCTTGCAAGCCACAAGGTCCATCCTAACCATGGGACTATGGGTCTTTTGCATACTCCAACCGGTGGGAGACATTCCATCTTCTTTACTTTTTGCCACATTTCTTCGAATATTGTTCCTGTTGGGATGTATACCTGTTCAGAAAATGGAGCCGCTTCCCAGACTTCTCACCACATCAGCTACAGGGCAGATCGACATCTTGGATTCTATTCATCAAGTTATAGCCCAATGAAAGAGCTCCACTAGCCATTTTCGAAAGGATGGTTTTGACTTTTGGTGCCGTGGTTAGGGACAATATATCTGCAGCTCCAGTTCATGGAGCTGTGTACTTATTTTTGATTCAACGCTTCTTGAGCTACATAGTAGCCATATTTTACAGGTATAGGTTCCGGCTTTCTCCTTTAGCCATATTCTGGTGTCATCTGCTCCTTGAATGTTGGTTTTGCTACTCTTGATTTCAGACTCTAAGTGTGGTAGGATGTCTCTTATCTTGGGGATGTCCCAATCCCATGTACATATATTAGGGCATCTTCAACCTATACCAAATCCTACACTAAATCTTATTTTGGTGTAAAATCATCTCCAATCAACATCAAATCCAACACCAAAATGATGTTACACCATTTTTAGTGTTGAACTTTTTAATTTATAAAAAAAAAAATTTATCTTTTAAGTTGTTTTAAAATAGATTATTTTATTTATAAGAATAAGAAAAAATTAACAAATAAATTGCATAAACTTTTAAATTTATTATTATTTCAAAACTTTATATAAATCATAGTTTTTGTTGTATATAGTTAAAATTTAAAATATAAAATTACTTAAACTTTAATAGAAAATATAATTATATTGATTAAATAATCAATTTAAAAATACATAAATTACTGAAATTAAAGATAAAAACATATGGTGTAATGTATTTTGTTTTAATATAATACATGTTTAATTTATATAATTTTATATTTTATGCCAATTTAATAAAAATATAATAGAAACGATCAATTTGTAAATTTTAAAAATATGAGATATTATTAACAATTAACAAAGAAATTGAAAAGAGAATATACTTAAAAAAAAAAAATTGGTGTAAGAAATCGTGTAATATATTGGAGTGAAAGTGTAAAACCCAACACCATTTTAGTGTTACACCATTTTTTACACCAAAATGGTGTAATACATTGGAGATTTCCAATGGCCTTACAAAGATCGGCCACCCTGAGCTCAAACTCACTTTCACAAGCTGGGCCAAAAGTCGTAATATATGTAGTGGACATGATCGATGAGTTTCATTAACATTAATGAGAGAACATGGCTTAAAAAAACCTAGGATGATAACTTTGTTGGGCAAAAATTGTATTAAGACGGGTCAAATGTCCGTGAAGAGAGCTTAGGAAGAATGAGTTTCGGAAGAGGCTGGAGAGATTTTGCAAAAGCAAACGGTTTGAAGATTGATGATACCTTCATGATGGAGTTAATATGGGAAAACGAAACTCTTGTGCTTAGTTTGGTAAGTATAGAATCCAAGAGCCATACCGGATTTGTGACATTAACACTTACAGATGACAACGTAAGAAAGAGTAGAATGGTGAGTCCATCATTTAACTCTTGTTTTCGAGTGTTAGTATCTTTTATTCACTTCAACTCTTATAAATTTGTCATATTTTCCACATCATATCCCTTTGCTTTTTGTGAGAGCAAATGGTTTGGAAAGACAAGGGATGATGACTCTGATAAGTAAAGATGGTACAAAGAGTCTGGCAAATCTTCTACGCGTAAGCACACGCAAAATCAATATAATCTTCAACGAGTAACTTCATGGAACAACTCTTGCGTGTGCTTACGCGTAGAAGATTTGCCAGACTCTTTGTACCATCTTTACTTATCAGAGTCATCATCCCTTGTCTTTCCAAACCATTTGCTCTCACAAAAAGCAATGGAATATGATGTGAAAAATATGACAAATTAATAAGAATTGAAGTGAATAAAAGATACTAACACTCGAAAACAAGAGTTAAATGATGGACTCACCACTCTACTCATTCTTACGTTGTCATATGTAAGTGTTAATGTCACAAATCGGGTATGGCTCTGGGACTCTATACTTACCAAACTAAGCACAAGAGTTTCGTTTTTCCATATTAACTCCATCATGAAGGTATCATCAATCTTCAAATCGTTTGCTTTTGCCAAATCTCTCCAGTCTCTTCTGAAACTCATTCTTCCTAAGCTCTCTTCATGAACATTTGACACCGTCTTCATACCATTTTTTCCCAACAAAGTTATCATTCCAGGTTTGTTTAAGCCATGTTCTCTCATGAATGTTAATGGAACTCTAGTTTTAAATTTATGAGATTATCCTAAGAAGGAAAACACAAAATTTGTAAATGTCACACATCTCATACATACTAACAAATTCTTGTCTAGTATACTTATAATAATCAGAACCACATTGTTTTATTTCTTTCTTTTCCACGTTAAGACACCAAACTTTTAAATTCAATAAACTTTTTATTTTACCAAGAAAATAAATTTGGTACATGTCAAAAATGGAAACGCATAAAAAAACTCTCAAAACTTTGAGAGTCAAGAGGATATAAAAATTATTTATTTCAAATAGAACAAAACTATTAAATTAAATTAGGGTTTTAAAATTTAAACTTTTGATTTGAACTATATGACTCTCTTGTCCTCTCATAAAACATACATCCTCCACTTTCATATATATCTCTCTCTTTGCGATCCAACAACAATGAAGATACACTCATCATCATCATCGTCAACTGATGCAAAAAGCAAGAAAGTTCAATACTAGATTACTAACAAGGATTTGATCCGAATGCTCCCAAAGGAAACATAAAGAAAAGAATTGAATAAATAAGAAAATTATAAACCTTGGTCATTTGACTATCCAAATGATCGAAAACTTCATGCAAAGGTTTAATGGTGGTTGGTTTCTTTATCTCTAGATCCTTTCTCATATCCAATTTGAGATTAGGCCTCCATGTCCACAAATCAACCCATCGTGTAGATAAGGTACTAGTCATTATCGCTTCTTTAGTGGACAATCTCGAGAGGATCATACGCAATAGTTCGTATGGGAGCTTGCTGATCGAATTCTTATTATCAATCGAATATTAGACCCTCGTGGCTCTTGTATCATTTGATGATGGTGATGATGATGAGCGTGTCAACATTGTTGTCGGATCGAAAGGTGAGAAATCCAAGTGAGAGAGAAAGAATGGATTGTAGGTTGAAAGGGGAGAGGAAAGTAGATGATGTGTATTATATGAAAGACACGCCTACCTAACTCGATGGGGACTATGTGACTCTCGTGTCTTTCCATAAAACATATGTACATCTCGCTTGTGTTTCTCTCCTTTCCATCCGACAACAAAGAAGACATGTCCATCATCATCATCACCATCATCAATTGATGCAAGAAGCAGAGCGGTCTTATATTTTGAGCGATAATAAGGATTTGATCAGTAAGCACCCAGACAAACTATTGCGCATGACGCTCTCAAGATTGTCCACCGAAGAGGCGGTAAGGACAAGTGTCTTATCTACACGATGGGTAGATTTGTGGAAATGGAAGGCTAATCTCGAATTGGATATGAGAAAGGATCTAAAGATGACCACCATTAAACCTTTTTATGAAGTTGTTCGATCATTTTGATAGTCAAATGACCAAGGTTCATAGTTTTCTTATTTATTGAATCATTTATAAAAACAAAATTTGTTTGGGAGTGTTATGATCAAATCCGTGTTATTGTTTTAGTGTTGAACTTTCTTGCTTCTTGGATCAGTTGATGATGATGATGATGAGCGTGTCTTCATTGTTTTTGGTTCGGAAAGAGAGATCTATGAAAGTGGATGTGTGTTTTATGAAAGGATACGAGAGTCGGTTAGTTCAAATCAAAATTTTTAAACCCTATGATATATGTCATATTTTACCACGTTTAACTATCTATTTTATTCGTTTTTATTAATAATAAATCAAGTGTTAGAAATAAACGTGTTTTTCTAGTGTTTTTCGTTGGTCTTAACCATAATTAGAAAATTAGAATATTTTGGTCGGAGCAATTCAAGCCTTTTCCCAAGAAGTCAGATTCCTTCCACTGCGGCACATATGGAGATGATCCCACTGATGGATCGAGCCCAAATTGTAGTAAGAGATAGAGGAGGATTTCAAATTCACAACGGATATTTGTTTCCCAAAATCAAACGGTTAGATCGCGAGATAATAAAAACAATACTGGAAATTGTTCGATAATATTCCAAGACGAAGTCGGTTCCGCAATATTCACCGGTGACGATCGATCACAGGAGGTGAACAATCAACCACCGGCCAACTCTCTGGAAACGACATACGCGCACTAATCCACAGTGACCGATCAATCACTTAGGTGACCGATCGATCACGGGGTCGAGAAAAGAAGAAATATTATGTTTTCCTCGTATCTTCTCCAAATCTTGAAAAGATTTACCCTAGATTGGTCTCACAACTTTAAAAGTAGAACAAAAGAACAGAGAGCAATATTAACCTTCGTATCCAACTAGTTACGAAGCCAGTTACGAAGTTATAGAAAGATCTCAAAGGCAAAACACTTTTCTTTTCTAAAAGCTTTTTCTTTTAATTTTAGTTTGTAAGGGAGAAGAAGATCTCATCTCTTTGTACAATCCACTAAGAAGTTTTCTAAACCCTAATCTTTATGTTTCTATAAGAATGATTTGTTTCATCTCTATTATGCTTGAGTAGTTTCATTGTTGTGTTCTCGGCAACTCAATTCAAAGGGTTTTATTGGTACGATAGATAGGATTGCATTCCATGGTAATTCCATGGTGATTCCTTAACTGGCTCTTGGAATTCTTTTGCTTAAATCTATACTTATTGCATGTTTTAGGATTATCACCTTGAAACTGATCTTAGATATTAATAATTGTGCTAGCCGCTCTGTTAGAACTTATCGTGAATAGATATATTAGCGAGTTTGATGCTTGTGTTTGCGAGAATGATTTGTTTCATCTCTATTATGCTTGAGTAGTTTCATTGTTGTGTTCTCGGCAACTCAATTCAAAGGGTTTTATTGGTACGATAGATAGGATTACATTCCATGGTAATTCCATGGTGATTCCTTAACTGGCTCTTGGAATTATTTTGCTTAAATCTATACTTATTGCATGTTTTAGGATTATCACCTTGAAACTGATCTTAGATATTAATAATTGTGCTAGCCGCTCTGTTAGAAATTATCGTGAATAGATATATTAGCGAGTTTGATGCTTGTGTTTGCGAGAGTGTTTTGCTTGCATTAAATGAACAATTGGACTTTGAATTGTAAAGTTTATTGTCTTAATGTGGAAAAGAAATAAACAAAAAAAATTTGGTTCTGATTACTAATACCATACGAAAAATCTCTAGTACGTATGAGATGTATGGCATTTTTAAGACATACAAATTTTATGTTTTTTTTTTTTTTTTATAATCTTATAAATTTAAAACTATGAATTGTGCCTTTAATTGGAAATGAGAAATGATTTAGAACATCTTCAATCTAACACTATAATTTACACCAAACCACATTTTATATTATATTGGTGTAAATCATTCTCCAACCCAACACTATTTTTAGACTAAAATATTGTAAGATTATTTTTTACACTATATTTGGTGTAAAAAATGAGTTTACACTATTTTTAGTGTTGAACTTTTTTTATATACAAAATGGTCCTTCAAATATTAAATTGTTTTAAAATTGATCATTATAAAAATAAAAACAATTTTTAAATACATAAAATTTATGTACAAAGACATAAATTATATACATTTTTAAACAAATTATATAAATCATGATATTTAAAATTTAATCATGATATTTAACATTTTAAGTTGTAAAATAAAACAACATTTATAGAAAATATAGTAACATAAATTGTTATTTTATATAATGTAATGAATGTTAAATTTAAATAATTTTATATTTTGTGTAAAATTTAAGAAAAGTAAAATAGTTAGGATTAATCCGTATATTTTAAATATATAGTGTACTAATTAGCAATTAATAAAAAATTTGTAAAATGAAATATACATATAAGTTATAATATTTTCTTTTGGTGTAAAAAAATACTGTAAAATTATTGGAATAATACTCAACACTATTTCCGTGTAAAAAATAATGTAATATTAGAATTGTCCTTAGAAGATAAGATAAGAACAAAGCCATTTATTCCTACGATACTCGATGGGAACTGTATGGATACTTGAGCTAGTTACAGCAATACCCAAACATTTTGATCCTCTAATCTATACCAATTGATATTACAAATTAACACCATGTAAAGGAATAAACAAAGAAGATCACTCTTTGTATATGTAAACAAACAATACAAACACAAGTGCCTATGAGACTATAGAGCACCATTATAACTTTTTTAATCATAAGAATACAATTTTTTTTTATTTGCTTCCTTTTGTACCCATCTTCCATACTCATAAATTAGATCATGATTTTTTCAACTTCATTTCTAATTAATTGACTTGATTTTTTTTTTAATTACAGAGATATCCATTCCAAACAAGTGAACCAATCAAATGAAATCTAAGGAATAAAGAGGAAGTACCTGTACATGCCATGATACTTCAATGGAGGAATTTAGACTCTCACGTTCGCCCCTTTTGTCGAGAAAATACAATATGAATCCTCCATATGGTTTTTAGATCTAACGAGTAGATATGTCTAATCGCCTGCGCACCTTTATGACCTTCTAAGACGTGGTGAAAATATCGATCCCTCTATCCTAGCCGATAATTAAAAAAAGTGCAGTGGCGGCGCAGATGAGAGAAATGAGAGAAGTGAGATGAAGAAGAGAAACGTTTAGGGTTTTGAGTTGTTACTTTTATATTTATTTATTACTTTTTAGGTTGAGAATAATTTTAAATGGTATTATTGTAAATATTATGAAACAAATCGGGTTATATGTCTTTTGTATAAAAGATAAATATTCTAGTAAGGCATGATGAGAATGTGTTTTTGCAATAAAAGCACTTAAAAATAGTGTTATTGTGAATAATTTTTTTTTTGGACAGTCCCATAAATTTAAAACTTTGGACAATGTAAACTTTACTTTGGCTATGGAAATTTAGCGGCATGTTGAGTGGAAACATTATGCTTAAAAGAAAGATTCTGTAAATATTTGTTTTTTCATGATTTTTATGGTGAAGACACATTATAGAAAGTGTATGTGTTAAAAAATGGTTGGCTCCTCTATTTCCCCCCATATAAACACCACTAAACCTTTTTCCCCATGAACTTTTTCTCTCTTTATTTTACTACACGAACTTTCTAAACTCATCACAAATCCACCCAAAAAACTAAATATCTATTTGCAATTAGGGTTGACTGCATATTTCCCCCTGTATAAATGACACTAAACCTATTTCTTCCCAAACTTTTTACCTCTTCATTTTCCTACCCAAATTTTATAAACCGATCAAAAAACTACACAAACTAATTTTCTCTTCAAAATTAACCAAATGAAATTGGTTAAACTAAAACCGCTGATTAAACCGTAATCAAGGTTAATTAAATCATAATTTCATTTTGGGAAATTTAAATTTATGATTATTTAATTGTTTTATAAATAAAATAGACTTTAATATTATTTTTATATATATAATTAATAAATTACAAAAAAAAATAGAAACCGTAAAATTTTCAACTCTCTCTTCCTTCTCCGCCATTGACAAGATCTTGGAGTTACAGAGAAAAAAGAAGAAGAAGATCAAGATGTTCCTTCCGCTGCAGACTGAGCTTACGATATGACTCTCAAAACCATTGGAACGGCTTTTTCCAACTAATCTCACGGTGAATTTCTCGTCTCTAGTGGTTACTCTTCCTCCTCCGCCGCCACAATCGCTTCTTCTTCCTGCATCCTGACCGCTATATCTCCTCTTTCTCCGACTTCCCTCGCCGCCAAGGATTTCTAATTCTTCCTCTGTCTTCTTCGCGCCGATTCCAGATACTCTTCTTCCTCCTCCACCACCACCTCCACTTTCTCTTCAACGAGCGGGCTGTACGGAGATGAAAGGTATATTTTGTGGTCATTCTGGAAATGGACTATACAGAAATATAATCAAAGAAGACTACGATGAACCCTAAATCACGACGACGTGTTGATTCCCAATTGAAAAATCATGAACGTTTGATTATAAAATTGAGAAGCTGCAAACTTTATATAATCAAAGATGATTGATGAACGTGGGGAAGAAGCTATGCCTCCTACTCCGGCGAATTCACGGCCGGCCAATTCCGTTGTTTTCTATTTTTTTTTTTGTAATTTAGTAATTATAATATATGTAAAATAATATTAAAATTCTATTTTTATCCGTAAATTGAAATTCTCAATATATGATCACGGTTTGATAAACCGTTGTTATGGTTTAATCAACGGTTTTAGTTTAACCAATTTCATTTAGTTAATTTTGAAGAGAAAATTACTTTGTGTAGTTTTGTGATCGGTTTATAAAGTTTGAGTAGGAAAATGAAGAGGTAAAAAGTTTGGGGGGAAATAGGTTTAGTGGCATTTATACATGGGGAAATATGTAGTCAACCCTTGCAATTAACCAAACAAAATTGGTTAATACTAAACATTTCATTAACCTTCATTTAAGCAAAATTGCGTTTCTAAAACCGCGTTTGGTTTGGAGAGTATTGTTTTAATTAGCGAGACTTCTTCTTCGGCATGATTTGATTTTTGCTATGTTTGGCGAGTATTGTTTAAAAGAGATGAAACAGTTCCATCATGCATAGTTGATTACACCAAGTACTAAAGTGTATACAAAATAGAAAAACCCTAAAAAATTAGATTAAATGAAGTGTTTTTTCAGTATGTTTTTTGAAAAATATCGAATGAGAGCAATTGCTAATTTCTTAAAGAGATAATTACTCAAAAGACCTTCTTAGATATATGGTTTACTCAAAAGACTTTTATATGTTTGAGCTCTAATTTTTTTTGCTAAAAAAGGTTACAAAGACCTTTAAAAAATGGCAAAACCGTTTATTAACGGTTTTGCCACTAAAAAAAAAAACTGAACATATAAAAAAAAAGGAAAAAAAAACGTAAACGCAAAAAACGTTCTTCTTCTTCACCTTCTGCGTAACCGGCGATTTTGGTGATTGTTCAAGCGACGTTGATTTGACAGTAAGTTTCGATTTCTTTAATGAGTTTTCGCTTGCTCTATCCATGACGAGTATTCGGTAAGGAGTTTTTACGGAATTTGAAGTAAATTTTGCGTCCGTCGGTTTTAGGTTTTCGAAATTCCGGCAAAGCAAAGTTCCGTCAAGCGGTGGGTTATCGATTTCGTGCATTGAAAAGAGGTATTCAGTTTATTCTAACCGTTTTTGGTTTGGTTTGTGGAAGTCTTGTATGAATGACGAAAACCCTAAAACCGACGGACGCAAAATTTACTTCAAATTCCGTAAATTTATGACATGGTAGATTTATTTTATGATGGTAGACTTATTTTATGACATGGTAGATTTATTTTATGTAATGGTAGATTTATTTTATGTTGAAGAATTAATTTACTTTTCATTTGATGGTAGATTTATTTTGATGTGATGGAGACTTATAATTACTGATTTGTGCAGATATGACTTCCTCGATTGTGCGAAAGATATATCCATCGAGAAGGTTTCCGGCTGGATTGTCACCATCGGGCCAAAGAAGCATGCATCACAATTGCATGTTGCACGACTTTGAGAAAATGGGGGAAGCGGTTGGTGAAGACGTGTACAATGATATAATGAATAATTCCTCAGTTGGAATAATTATGAAGCTTGCTGCACGGAAATTCAATTTCTCAGGTGCGACGGTGACTCATTTCCTCTCAAACCAATTGAAAACTGCAAGGTTCTATGAGATGTGGTCCTTGTTTGGTGGTCGGCCAGTTAGATTTTCGTTGAATGAGTTTGAAGAGGTAACCCAGATGAACTGTGGTGAGGTTGATGCAAATGATGGTTGGGACATTGACCACACACAGTTTTGGGAAGAAATTGGTGTCCCAGTTGGGGAGGGACCAAAGTGGTCTGAGCTGTTGGTCCTGTTTGAAAAAATCAGGACGTGGAGTGAGGAGAAGAAGAGAATGATAGCTCTGTTGTTTATTTTGCATGTTGGAGTGTATGGTTACGCTCGTGATAGTAGAATCCCTTTGAAAGCTGCAAAAAGGGTGATGGATCCCGAGGCTTTCGAGAGGTATCCATGGGGACGAGTGTCCTTTGAATCTCTGATTTCGTCCATGCAAGTGACGGACATGAAAAAGATCACACTCCATGGGTGTGTTCATGCGTTGCTTGTTTGGATTTACGAGGCAGTTCCCATTTTAGGGGAAAGATTTGGGAAGAGAAGAGAAGGAGGTCTTCCTATGCTACGTTGGGGTGGAGGCCGAGGAAGGTACAACCTGGAACAGGTGATGGAGGAAGATAAGAAATCTTCCAACAACAACAAGGTAATATTCATTTGATGGTAGACTTATTTTTGTTTGATGGTAGACTTATTTTTGTTTGATGGTAGACTTACTGTCTGTTTGATGGTAGACTTACTGTCTGTTTGATGGTAGAGTTATTTTCATTTGATGGTAGACTTAGTTTTGTTTGATGGTAGACTTTTTAGGTCTTTGATGGTACTTATTTTCATTTGATGGTAGACTTTTTAGGTATTTGATGGTAGACTTATTTTCATTTGATGGTAGACTTTTTAGGTCTTTGATGGTAGACTTTTTAGCACTTTGATGGTAAACTTATTTGTCTGTTTGATGGTAGACTTTTTAGCTCTTTGATGGTAGACTTTTTAGCTCTTTGATGGTAGACTTATTTTCATTTGATGGTAGACTTTTATTAATAATCTCATTCTTTTTTTTTGCAATAATGTTCTTTATAGTTTCGTATCAGACACTTAGTGGTGAAGCCTCTCGAATTCATTTACCCTACATGGGTTGACGCAGAACATTTCAAACTTAATAACATGATCCGCGACATTCTTGGTGGATGCATGGATGAAGATTTTTGGGAGTTAGATGCTCCGGTTTCTAAGAAAAAGAAGAGTAAGACTAAGGATGACTCTCCGGGTTCTAAGAAAAAGAAGAACAAGGCTAAGGTGGTTGAGGAAAGTGAGGATGATGATGAGGATGAGGATGACTCTCCTGTTGAAAAGAAAAAGAAGATAACGAAGAGCAAGAAGATGAAGGCTATTGTTGTTGTTGATGAAAGTGAGGATGAGTCTCCGGCTCAAAAGAAAGAGAAAAAGAAGGAGAAGGAGACCGAAGGTGGAGTTATTGCTGAAGTGCTTAAGCTCCTACAGGGAATGGCGAGCACAATTGCCAACTTTGATAGTAGGATTACAGCTCTAGAGGGAAAAGGGAATGTCTTGAAAGTTGTGGGAGATGAACAGTCAAACACGAGAGATGGCGGAGATGCATCTGAGGAGGATGATGATCTGGTACGTAAGACTCTTTTCTAAGCTGATGGTAGATATATGGGAACCATGTTTTAGACTTATTTACATGTTTTCCTGAACTTCTATGTTAAGGCGTGGTAGATTTATTAGTGTGTTATGGTGGTAGACTTATATGAACTTATACAGCTGTTTGAACATTTTCCCTCTACTTTTCTTAACAGTCTTGGATGGAACAACAACCAACAACAAAAACAAATTTGGCAGTTAGCCGTGTATTTAGAAAGCCGGATGAAAAGGCTACACGAACTGACCAGCGGAAAGGGAAAAGCAAATCTGTGGCACCTGTGCAGAAAAGCAAACAGAAAAGCAAACCTTTAACAGCCTTGGAGAAGGTTGAAGCTAAAAAGAAGGTGGGAAGTTATTCTCCATTATAGTTTGATTTTCAACAAATTTTCTTACTGCCATTCGATTCATTACTTATACATTGTTCGGAGCTGTAGAGAAAAAGAATAACTCTTAAAGAGAAGGAGACGGAATCTACAGCGGATAAAAGGAGGAAAGGAGCTAAGTGTGTCGAAATCCACGATCTGGTACGTATATAGATGACTTCTTTTGTCTTTGATGGTAGAGTTATTTTGTGTTTGATGGTAGACTTATTTTGTGTTTGTTGGTAGACTTATTTTGTGTTTGATGGTAGACTTATTTTCGTTTGCTGGGAGACTTATTTTCGTTTGATGGTAGACTTATTTTCCTTTGATGGTGGAGTTATTCTCGTTTGATGGTAGACTTATTTTCTGTTTGATGGTAGATTTATTTTTCTTTGATGGTAGACTTATTTCCGTTTGAAGGTGGGAAGTAATTCTTCTTTGTAGTTTTATTTTCAACAAAATTTCTTACTTCCATTTGACTCATTCCTTATACATTGTTTGGAGCTGTAGAGTAAAAGATTAACGTTTAAAGAGAAGGAGACGGAATCTACACCAGTTAAAAGGAAGAGAGGAGCTGACTGTGTCGAAATCCACGATCTGGTACGTATATAGTAGACTTATTTTTATTTGACGGTAGACTTATTTTATGTTTGACGGTAGACTTATTTTTGTTTGACGGTAGACTTATTTGTACTTAGTGGTAGACTTATTGTTGTTTGATGGTAGACTTATTTTTGTTTGATGGTAGACTTATTTTTGTTTGACGGTAGACTTATTTTCATTTGATGGTAGACTTATTTTTGTTTGACGGTAGACTTATTTGTACTTAGTGGTAGACTTATTTTCTGTTTTATGGTAGACTTATTTGTACTTAGTGGTAGACTTATTTGTACTTAGTGGTAGACTTATTTTCTGTTTTATGGTAGACTTATTTTTGTTTGATGGTAGACTTATTTTCGTTTGATGGTAGACTTATTTGTACTTAGTGGTAGACTTATTTTCTGTTTTATGGTAGACTTATTTTTGTTTGATGGTAGACTTATTTGTACTTAGTGGTAGACTTATTGGGACTTATTTGACTCAATCCTTAACTTGTAGACAAAAGATGCTATTGCTGATACTGGGAAAGAGAAGGAAAGATCTGATTCTGATTTTGTTACACCTCCTAGTAGGCGCAGAATGATGCGTTACGCGTACTCATCTTCATCTGATGATGAAGATGATATAAAGGCGAAGCAGGTCAATGATGCACTGACCACTGCTTTCGATGCTATTACAAGGTTGTCAAACAAAGATGATTTGGAGGTTCCCCCCGTAGCTCGCAATAAAAATCTTGCTCCGTCTCAGAAGTCCCCATTTATAGGACACTCCGGGACCGTACGAATCATGGCTGGTACAGTTCCTTCTTCCGCTGTCTACAATCCTTTTGAGCCGGTGGACGAGCATAGGCTGGAAAAGTTGACGGGCTACGTGAATCAAGATATGTAAGTCATTTGTCCTTTTAATAGTCATTTTAATAGGAACGTCTTATTCAATGCACCAAAAATTTCATTCTTCTAACCAGTTGACATATGGTTCTATGTCAGAGACAACCCATTTGAAAACACTCTGCCACTAGTGGAGTTCTATTTGGGAATTATGACAGCTAAAGAAATGTGGCCACACAGTCGATATGGATGGCTAAATAGTGAGGTAATTAAATCTACTATTAACTTATTTTCGTTTGATGGACTTATTTGTACTTAGTGGTAGACTTATTTTCGTTTAATGTTAGACTTATTTTCTGTTTGATGGTAGACTTATTTTCATTTGATGGTAGACTTATTTTCGTTTGATGGTAGACTTATTTTCCTTTGATGGTAGACTTATTTTCCTTTGATGGTAGACTTATTGTTGTTCGATGGTAGACTTATTTTTGTTTGATGGTAGACTTATCTATAATTTTTGTGCCAGGTTTATTTACTTTTGGTTAAATTATTTTGCAGCAAATGGGGGCTGCAATGGACATGTTGCGAAAAAGGGCTATGCAACGTCCTACCCCTTTTACTAGTGGTAGACTTATTTTCTGTTTGATGGTAGACTTATTTTCTGTTTGATGGTAGACTTATTATCTGTTTGATGGTAGACTTATTTTCTATTTGACGGTAGACTTATGTTCTGTTTGATGGTAGACTTATTTTCGTTTGATAGTAGACTTATTTCCGTTTGATGGTAGACTTATTGTTGTTCGAT
The DNA here is from genome assembly GCA_900128785.1 of Arabis alpina. Classification (NCBI taxonomy): domain Eukaryota; kingdom Viridiplantae; phylum Streptophyta; class Magnoliopsida; order Brassicales; family Brassicaceae; genus Arabis; species Arabis alpina. The sequence goes on along the minus strand of LT669793.1, from coordinate 28,291,694 downwards.
GGTAGACTTATTTTCTGTTTGATGGTAGACTTATTTTCTGTTTGATGGTAGACTTATTTTGGTTTGATGGTAGACTTATTGTTGTTCGATGGTAGACTTATTTTCTGTTTGACGGTAGACTTATTTTATGTTTGATGGTAGACTTATTTTCGTTTGATGGTAGACTTATTTCCGTTTGATGGTAGACTTATTGTTGTTCGATGGTAGACTTATTTTCTGTTTGATGGTAGACTTATTTTCTGTTTGATGGTAGACTTATTTTGGTTTGATGGTAGACTTATTGTTGTTCGATGGTAGACTTATTTTCTGTTTGATGGTAGACTTATTTTCTGTTTGATGGTAGACTTATTATCTGTTTGATGGTAGACTTATTTTTGTTCGATTGTAAACTTATTTTCTCTTTGACGGTATATTTATTTTTGTTTGACGGTAGACTTATTTTCTGTTTCCTAAGTGTTTCGCAACCATTATGTTAATCAAATTACATAACATAACATACATGATTAAGCTTTGCAAGTCGAACGATTGTGGCCATGATGAAGACAGTTTGAGCACTTGGGTTCTTTCCTACTTCGTTTCCGAGCCATGGCTATTTCTAAAGCACTTTTAATCCGGGAAAGTCTAGGCCTACCTGGTGGTTCCCGCACAACCGGAGGTTTACAGACTTTTGTTGCCACAATTTCCGGCGCTGGAAGCGCAATATCTCGTGGCATAATACTTTTTGAGTAACCCTTGAACAAGTTCTTTGTATGGAAGTAGGGATGTGCAAGGGCGATCCGTGACTTCTTCACTGTTTCCGCTGCTGCAATGGCATGAAGACAAGGAATTCTATCCTTGTCAAACCTTTTGCAAGTACAACTATTTGATGTCAGATTCACCACATGCAATGATGATCCCAACGTTACTTCTATTTCGTTGTCATTAATCTCTTGCACAGTCCAAAGCTTAGCGTTCTCAACCCTATCCTGTTTACGAAAAAAGGCAAACAAGTATTAATCTACCCTCAGTTGTCTATAAATCAACCATAACATGCCTATTAAATCTACTTTACCACATGCAAATTAAATCTACCACAACATGCTTATTAAATCTACCATAACAAATATTTTACCTGAAGCTGTTTTTCCACCGCAGTGGTCAAGGTTGTGGTCATTAAACTTGCTTTTTTCCTTTTTGTAGCAAACCACCTTGTCAACATCGACCTAATAGTATCCAGAAGTTCCACTATTGGATACACGCGCGCAGGAGATAGGACCTTATTAATAGATTCCGCTATGTTGCTTGTCAGGAAGTTGTATCTATGACCGGGAAAATGCACACGAGTCCATAAACGAACATCGGCTCCCTCTAAATAAGTATGAAGAGCAGGATACAACGCTTCAATCTGCCCAAATAACTCATTAAACTCTTGAAGTGTATATGCCTTCGCTGCCTTCTTCACTAGTCCGAATGATTCTCCACCTTTGAATTTCAGCAAAATGTTTTTATGCAGATGATATGTGCAAATACCACGAGAAGCACGCGGGTATACCTTCCCAATCGCCTTCGATATTGATCTATGCCTATCTGAGATAATCGTAAGACCTTCATCATCTGCGATTACTCGGCTTAACTGTCTAAAGAACCACTCCCAAGACTCATCATTCTCAGTATCAACAACACCGAAAGCAATAGGAAATATGTTAAAATTTCCATCTTGTGTCGTGGCAATCAGTAAAGTACCTTTGTACTTACCTTTCAAATATGTCCCATCCACCACAACTACCTTCCTCATATACTTGAAACCATGTATGCTTGCGCCAAATGCAAGGAAAAGAAACTTGAACCTATTTTCACCATCGACTTTCAGCTTTATAAGTGTCCCTGGATTAGCTCTCCTAATCATGTATAAGTACGTGGGCAGTTCTTCGTACCCATTCTCAGCGCTTCCTCTAACACATTGCCTTGCATACTTTAATGCTCGATGGGCTTTCCAATACTCAACCTGTGACCATCAAACGAGAATAACTCTACCATCCAACGAAAATAAGTCTACCATCAAACACAAAATAAGTCTAATAAGTCTACCATCAAACAGCAATAAGTCTACCATCAAACAGAAATAAGTCTACCATCAAACAGAAATAAGTCTACCATCAAATAGAAATAAGTCTACCATCACACAAAAAATAAGTCTACCGTCAAACCAAAATAAGTCTACAGTCAAACAGAAAATAAGTATACCACCAAACCGAAATTAAGTCTACCATCGAACAACAATAAGTCTACCATCAAACGGAAATAAGTCTACCATCAAATAGAAATAAGTATACCATCAAACAGAAATAAGTCTACCAGAACTCAAATAAGTCTACCATCTAAGGAAAATAAGTCTACCATCAAAGGCAAATAAGTCTACCATCAAACGGAAATAAGTCTACCATCAAACGCAAATAAGTCTACCATCAAAAAGAAAATAAGTCTACCATCAAACGAAAATAAGTCTACCATCGAACAACAATAAGTCTACCATCGAACAACAATAAGTCTACCATCAAACAGAAAATAAGTCTACCATCGTTTAAAGTACCTTTATTCTGAAACGTTTCCTTATAGCATCGGCAACATGACTTGGCAAGACTGTTGGTCCAACACCACCAATGAAATCTTTGTAGAGACGACCTAACACCTGATACGTTGCTTTACGAGCACGGGTTGAACGATCAGTCACAGAACAAGAGTGGTTTCCATTATAAGTCTTGATATGGAAACTAGGACTGTCTCCAATAGTTGAAGCACGAACCCTCCACGTACATCCTTCCACCCAACAACTAACCGTCAACAACGTTGGAGTTGAGTGTCCGACGTTAAAGTCAAACTTACGTGCAACAGAAATAATCTCCAATCTCCTCTCCAAGTCCTCCTTTGTGGCATAACGTTGCCCAACCGCTAAGTCTACCGACCTCATTTCTAACTTCACGCCATCTGGAATCGATGGTAGACCCCTTTTCTTTGGTGGTAGAGTTTCCATGGCGGCGTCGTCGTCATCATCTGAAAGTCTACCACGCCTCCCGTATTCATCATCGTCTGAGCTTGCACCGTCTGAATCGTCGCAATAGTCAAATCTACAATCATCATCTTCATCATCTTCATCATCTTCATCATCTTCATCATCTTCATCTATAGGTTCTCCCTTCTTGCATCCACTTCTCTCTCTTTTAAACTGTTTTTTTTCTTTTTCTCTAATCTCCACGCATAGACGAATCATTTCCTTCTTATATTGTTGTACAAAACTCTTGAACTGTCTTGAATTTGCAACGAAAATCGGTGGTGTATCTAGAGCTAAGCTTGGTAAAAGGTAACTCAATTTTACCTCGAAAATTTGTTCATCGATTCCGAAATCTTCATACACCATTCAAAGGAAATTGTTGAACGAGGTTGCATGATCTAACCCAAGAACTCTACCACCTTTTGAGTTGTCAACCTCGAACACCCATCCATTCTTCGAAAAACTCCATCTACCACAGACAAGAACAATTTGTTCCATTGGACCTCGTTCAAGTTCACTCCAACAGGTTCACTCGTTCGAAAAGAAGTTTAGAAAACAAGGAAAGTTAAAAAAATCACTTCGCAAAGATCAAACCTATGTGGCTGTAAACCCTAGTTCATCACCATTGTTGCTGGTTTTTCGTGCAAATTTGTCTATTTTGAAAGGGTAAAATCGACATTCCGTTCCCTGCAAATAACTCTACCACCTACCAAAATAAGTCTACCACCTACCAAAATAAGTCTACCATCAAACAGAAAATAAGTGTACCATCAAACAGAAAATAAGTCTACCATAAAAAAAATAAGTCTACCATCAAACAGAAAATAAGTCTACCATCAAACAAAAATAAGTCTACCATCAAACAGAAAATACGTCTACCATCAAACAGAAAATAAGTCTACCATCGAACAAAAATAAGTCTACCATCAAACAAAAATAAGTTTACCATCAAACAAAAAATAAGTCTACCATCGAACAACAATAAGTCTACCATCAAACGAAAATAAGTCTACCACCACTATAAATTCCTAAACAAGAAATAAGTCTACCATCGAACAACAAACAAAAATAAGTCTACAATCGAACAAAAATAAGTCTACCATCAAACAGATAATAAGTCTACCATCAAACAGAAAATAAGTCTAACATCGAACAGAAAATAAGTCTACCATCAAAGGAAAATAAGTGTACCATCAAACAGAAAATAAGTCTACCATCGAACAAAAATAAGTCTACCTTCAAACAGAAAATAAGTCTACCATCAAACAGAAAATAAGTCTACCATCAAACGAAAATAAGTCTACCACCACTATAAATTCCTAAACAGAAAATAAGTCTACCACCAAGTACAATAAGTCTACCGCTATCGCAAATAGGTCTACCGTCACTAAGTTCGAAAATAAGTCTACCACCACTATAAATTCCTAAACAGGAAATAAGTCTACCACCAAGTACAATAAGTCTACCGCTATCGCAAATAAGTCTACCAAATGTCTAATGTGAAAAAAAGTATACCGTCACTAAGTTTGATAAAAAGTCTACCATCACTAGACCTGGGTAAAAACAAATCTACCGCTTCTATCGCTAAAAACGCATAAGTCTACCACCATTGATCCTAAAAAAATAAGTCTACCAGTCAACGGTTGGTTTCGTTGACCGAAAATACGAAATAAGTCTACCGCTAACTATAAGTCTACCACTACTACAATAAGTCTACCGCAACTAAACACAAAATAAATCTACCACCACGATAAGAAAGTCTACCGCACACTATAAGTCTACCGCTACTAAAATAAGTCTACCGTCACTATAAATCTACCGTCACTATGACTAAAAATCTACCACCAAAGGAAACAAATCTACCAGTCAAAATAAATCTACCATCGAAGAAAAATAAATCTACCGTTGAAAATAAGTCTACGGAAATAAATCTACCATTCGAAGAAAAAGTCTACCGCAAAAAATAAGTCTACCGCTATGGGAAAATAAGTCTACCGCAGAGAAAATAAGTCTACCGTTCGGAAATAAGTCTACCACCAAAGGAGACACAATAAGTCTACCGCTCAAAAATAAGTCTACCGCTCCTCAAATAAGTCTACGGATAAAAAAAAAAGTCTACCAGAACTCAAATAAGTCTACCATCACATAGCGGTAGACTTTTTTTTTTTAGGCGGGAAATTTTCGCGCCTACTTGGCGCGTTTCATTAATGGTATTTTCGTAAATACGTTTTTTGTTATCAAAGAAAAAAGGGTAAAACGGACTCGAAAATAACCCTAGTAATTAAAATCTAAGAAAGTTGTTTGAGGTAGACCAAAATCTGTATTATTATACTCTGAGTTGGGTTGGGACTTGTGGACCATCGAATAAACCAAACATTGGATCAAAAGCACATAATACAGTAATTGCTTTTAGCCAAAGCATATGTAATTTCATCGAACACCTGGTGTGCACTTCTTAAAACTCCAAAAATGTCTATGCTTCGAATTTTATCGTCTCTTCTCAGAGGAACTCATCGAACTTCACGTTCCTTTTCTTCTTCGCGTGCTCCGATTTCCACCACTTTTGCCAAGTCACTCCTCGGTAACTATCCTTCTCTCTTGAGTTGTTCACACAAAAATCGAATTTGATTAGAACATTTTACTGGAAAATTGAATCAAAATGGTGTAAATGTTTCTGTATATATGAAATGATTGTATTGTATACATTTTGATGAAATGTGATCTCAAAGTTTCAGCCTTTTAGATTCTCATGTAAAAAGACAAGTTAACTTGATTCTTGACAAAAGGATTATGATTATGTTGTTTATGTACTGAGTTTTTACAATGGTTTGGTAGCTTTCTATATTGAAGATAGAGTTTGTCAAATCTTGTGGAAATGAAGAATCTTAACATTTCAGTGGTTTGATTGCAGGAAAACCGAGGATTTCATATCAGAATGATTCTGGAGGCTTAGATCCTCGACTTTTGATTATTGTTTCTGGACAAGCTGGTGCGTATCGATATTTTGGTTCTAATTTCTCAATTCTTGTTTAGTATTTGATATGATTTCTTCCTTTTTCAGCAATGCTTGGGTTTTGTGGGAGCATTGTACTGGCAGAGGATGAATCTATGAAGTCAAAGCCTGGAGATAATATGGATGAGAGTGGTGATACTGGTTTAGAAAGAATCGAGGATGGTTCGGTTGTGTCGAATATACACACGTCTAAGTGGAGAGTGTTTACTGATAGTGGAAGAGATTACTTCTTTCAGGTTGGTTATTTGAGGAATGAAGCTCGAACTCTTTGACTAAGCTATTTTTTAACTTGATAGATAATTTGATTTTATCTTATAGGGTAAACTTGAGCCGGCTGAGAGGCTTTTTGGTTCGGCAATACAGGAAGCTAAGGAAGGTTTTGGAGAGAGAGATCCACATGTTGCATCTGCATGCAATAATCTGGTTGGTCTCTGTTGGATTTATTTAACTCTTATAGTTTCCATGTTTAGTTCCTTAGATCATAGTGCTTGTTCAGTTCATTTAAGGATAAATTGTTTAACATTTTTACTGTTTTCAGGGTGAGGAATTATATATACTTGTTAATTCCTATCTTCTCTACTTTTGAAATTGTTTTTAGCACAATGGTTTGTACAATGCTCTGTGTTTGAAAACTTGTTATGACTTGTTTTCTTGAACTAATACCTCTATGTATTCCTTCCTCTATGTAAGGCAGAGTTATATAGAGTTAAGAAAGAATTCGACAAAGCAGAGCCCTTGTACCTGGAAGCTGTTAGTATATTGGAGGAGTTCTATGGTCCTGAAGATGTGCGGTGAGAAATCAATATCTATTGAGCTGACACTTAGTTGTATAGATTGCCATTCTGTAGAACTTCTTCACCGATATTGTAAAATCTTACTTCTGATGCCATCGGAGTAATACTTTTGTTCTGAAAATTTCTGTATTTGAGATCACTCTCATAATATAGCTGAGAACTCATCACATTAATGGAAACTGGCTGAGTTGTCTAGTACTTTTGGCTTGTTCTATGCCCTTGTTGGATTGCTGACATTTTCCCTTGCTGCCTCTACCTGACATGACAGTTTGAAATTCCCCAAGTTTTTAAAGTGTTGTGCATGTCCATTTTTATTGATCTTTAGGAACCCGTCATGGCTAGGTTAGAAGTCATAAGTATAACAAGAAGAATTCCTCTTCTACCAAGAATTGTGTTACGTTTTATATATGTTTTTGTGACCCTTATTATTTTTATTTCTTTCATTCATCCAACAATATTCTTAATGACGCAGTGTTGGTGCTACGCTACACAACCTTGGACAACTCTATCTCGTCCAGCGAAAACTTGAGGAAGCTCGTGCGTGCTACGAGGTAATCAACCTTGCAAATGCACTTGGCTCTTTGTTATAACTTATTGTTTGCCTATTATATACTGCCACCAAAACTTCAGATGATAAGCTTTACATTCTGTGATTCTAACTACTTATTTTTAAATTTTCTTGTTGATTGCTCCCTGTGCAGCGTGCTTTAAAGGTATGGATGTGATTAAGCTCTATTGTATTTTAAATTTACACTTAGCAATTTCTTCTATCTTTTTTCTTCTGATTATTTCCTATGACCCTAATCTAGTTGAAAAGAAGAGTACTGGGACATAATCATCCAGAATATGCAGAGACAATGTATCATCTTGGAACGGTAATCTAATGTTTCACTCTCTTTTTTTTCCTTGTAATAATCTTCACTAACTCCTATAAGCTTATCATTAATGGGATGCTTCTTTTCGTTCATGTGATTAAGCTTCTTGCATTGTGTAGTTGTTATTTATCTATAGAGTATCGCGATATCCTGCTTGACTCTGAGCTCTATAATTGCCTCTCTCCCATTCAGACATGTGATGAATTTTATTTGATAATCACACATCCAAGCTGACATGAAGTCTGATTTTATCTTTCATTTTTAACTTCCGTCTAACATAGATTCTGATATTCAACAGGTATTACATCTGCAAGGAAAAGACACAGATGCAGAGGCTCTTATTTTGGATTCTCTTAAAATACTTGAGGCATGTCGATATTTTAATGTTAACTGATATGTGGGCTATCTTGGCGTTTCATTTTGTCAGTTGTATGCTTATTTATTGTATCTTTGGTTTTGCATGTAGGAAGGTGGTCAAGGAGAGTCCATGACATATATCAGGCGACTGAGATATCTTTCTCAGGTTTGTCGCCTTAAAGTTTGCTTGTATTTGAATGTCGCCTTATATTTTCACGATCCATTGGTTTGAACACAGTATGAACTGGAGTCCGTATGAAAACCGCAGATATTGTTGGCTAATAAATTCACAATCCTTAACATCTGTTTTGTTGAAAATATTGATCCATTACAAAGTCTTAAATTTCTGTGATTTTATGTTTTTGGTCTGTTGCTCCAGATATATCTACGATCCAATCGTCTGGCTGAAGCTGAAAACATACATAGGAAAATATTGCACATGATGGAAATATCAAAGGTGTGGTTTTGTCTTACTTACATTTCCTTTAGCTATTTCTTTCCATCTGTTTTGTTACTTACTTTCCTTTCCCTGCAAACTCCAACTTTCTAATCTAGTACCTGATATTTGCATAGCGGAATACGCAAGTCTAAGTTTTTTTATCTGTATATAGCAGTTTGAGAGGTTTGTAATGGGAAAGATAGTATTTTGGTAATGTTGTGCTCAGTTATGCTTTTGAACTGCCTATTATGCATCAATCATAAGTTGATGAGATCGCTTACATAGATGGAGCTAGTATCAATCCATTAAATGAAGATCTGTGTTTTTATGATTCTAGTTTACAGTTCGTAATGTCTAAATCTATAATAGGGATGGAAGTCAATGGAGGCAGTAACCGCAGCTGAAGCATTAGCACTTACTTTACAATTATCTGGAAAACTAAGAGAAGCTCTAGAACTTTTTGAAAAGTGAGCACATAATAAACTCGTTGGTCAGTTTGTCAGAGTAATACGAGGATCCTCAAACATACAGAACTAAAGCTCTATCACAATTTTCCTGTTAGGTGTCTCAGTGCCCAAAAAACTTTACTCCCAGAAGGACATATCCAGGTCACTCTCTTCCTATATAAAATTCACCTTTTATATTGGCAATGGAGTGTGTATTCATCTTCTCTTCTCTACGGGATTGATAGATAGGTGGAAACTTGCTGCACATTGCCAAGACATTTATCCTCCAGGCTAGTCAGTTGAGAAGTACTGATAAAAGTGAAGCTCTATCTAAACTAGAAAAAGCAAAGAATTATCTTGAGAACTCAGCTAGGTTGGTATCTATATATCTTTCTCTACTAGTTCTCTTAAATGGATGCTTGATCTTTGATGTTTTCTTACCTTAACGTAAAAGAATGTAACAAGAATTACTTGTTTGTGGTGGAAACCAGGATAGCAAAAGATGTTCTGCATAAGCTGAAAAACCAAAAGAGCAAAGAGCAGAATCATGGAAAATCCAGTGGGGCTCTAAGGAATTATGAACGCGCAGCTTTAGTCATACTGGTAGATCTAGATAGAAGCAACACTTTATTTGTGTTTGATTTTTAAAGAACAATGCGTTTGAGACCTTTTCTGTTTTTTTTTTTTTGCAGCTACAGTCTCTTGAAAGTCTTGCAGTTTTGGAGACGAGCAAAAATGAGATCCAGGAGGCAAAGGTTAGTACTGTTATAAGATTCTTGCAGCTTTATTATACTCATTTCATTAGGTTCTATGTGTTTGACTTGATGATGCTTAACGCTAAAAAACAATCCTGTGTAAACATCATGACATTGCAGGAAGAATATCCACATGCAACTGAAGATGCACTTCTCCAATGTCTTTCAGCATACAAAGAGGTAAAACAATTGATGTCTTTTCCGAAAATGAAAACCGTCTTACGAACCTACAACCTCAGAGTCTATTCGAGAGAATACCCAACTAAACTTTGGATGGTCCGCAAGTTTCTTAAATCCACTATTTAAACTAATTTTTGACTCGGCTTAGCTTATTAGAAAGTAGTATCTACTTATTGTACTTTCTTGTTCCAAAGACTGCTAATATCCGAAAATGATGGGATAAAGAGAGTGAAGAAAACGTAGGACCCTGATTCTTGTTCTTTTGCTGCAGTTTGGTTGTGGAACTCAGTTGCAAGATTCTCCTGAAGTAAAATCTGAATACCTTAAGTGTCTGAAGCATCTCTCAGCTTTATTAGCCAACAAAGACAGAACGGTTAACTCGAAGGCAACTCATATCTCTTTACCAGAGCTGATGGAAGAAGTTAAGCATATTGAAATCGATCTTGGTTCGCATAAGAAAGGTTATTAAGGCTTGTTCAAGAAATGTTTTCTTTAGAATCACAGATCAAATAAAGGGTTTATATTAGTATCCAATTGTCGAATAGTTATTCAATGATGAAATCATTCAACTTTATTAACTTTGAATAATCCAAGAATACATGGTTTCAGATTGTATAAGGCTAGAATTATATAGAAGCTAGAATTGATTTACTTTTAATCTATTAACTCATTTGAAGGAATATATGAAACAAGAAAGGTCCCTATCTATTTAACCACGGCAAGTTTAATTTAAAGTATTTGGTCAAAACGCAGGTGAAGGGCGTCGTTTTGGCTAAATTGTCCCAACAGATTTTCCTTTGTTCGACATGCTGCCTTCAACTCCAGTTTTGGTACTAGTATTACAATAATATTTTTTTCAATCTCGATTCTTCTTTGCACTCTTTCGGTGAATTGGTTCTATCTTCAGTCGAATCTAGGGTTAACAGTAAGCAACCTCCTCCTTAATTCAAATTTCTTAAATCTTGGATCATATAATAGTTTGAATTATGTGCTTGATCTCAATTGTTTTTGTTGAGATTGATATGATAATGATTTCTTTTGGAAATGGAAAAATCAGATTAGCGGTTTGAGAAATGGCGTCTGATAGAGAAGACTTTAGCCTCTGTGGACCCTCACACCTCACAAATCTTGATTGGTATTTCTTTGTCTCATCTCATTTCATGTTTTTGATCATTGTTTCATTTCTTGTTTTTTTTATCATAAAATCAATGAAAGCTTTTGTGGTTTTTGTTTGTTAGGGAAAATGAAAACCACCAACGTTGTGTAGCATCCTGTTTAGTTCAAGGAATTTACATAATAGAACGTGACCGTCAACTTAAACGTCAAGACTCTGAAGCTCTTGCATCCCCATGGTGGGAATTTTTCAACTTCAAGTTGATCCGTAACCTTATAGACGATGCCGATTTCTCAATCTTCGGCGGTATTTACGAATACAAACCGTCACAACCCGAAAACACGGTTAACTCTGGAGTTCCGCGGTATGTTATAGCCTTTAGAGGGACATTGACTAAACCTGACTCTATATCCCGTGACCTCGAGTTGGACGTACACATTATTCGGAATGGTCTTCATCGTACATCGCGTTTTGAGATCGCGATGCAAGCAGTGAGAAGCATGGCTACTTCTGTTGGCGATGGGAGCCTCTGGCTAACAGGGCATTCTATGGGTGCAGCTATGGCGCTTCTTGCGGGGAAAACATTGGCAAAGACTGGAGTTTATATCAAATCTTTCTTGTTTAATCCTCCGTTTGTGTCTCCCCCGATCGAGAGGATAGCAAACGAACGTGTTAGGAGCGGGATTAGAATCGCGGGGAGTCTTATTACAGCAGGACTTGCTCTCTCAAGAACCCTTAAACAAGCACAGCAGCCGCAGCAACAGCAACAACAGCTACAACTACGAAACTCGTCTCAAGATCCGCTAGAGGCGTTATCTTCTTGGCTCCCTGAGATACATGTGAATCCAGGAGACCATTTATGTTCGGAGTACATAGGGTTCTTCGAACACCGGGGAACAATGGAACAGATTGGGTATGGAGCTGGAATGGTGGAGCGGATGGCGATGCAGCATTCCTTGGGAGGTTTGCTGATGGATGCGATGGGAGTGAACAACGCAGTCCAAGTAGAAGAGCCAGTTCATGTGATCCCATCTGCAAAGCTAATTATAAACCGGACCAATTCCGAAGATTACAAGGAAGCACATGGAATACATCAATGGTGGAGAGATGACCAAGATTTGGTTTCCAACATTTACTTGTTCAAATAGCTCTCTTCTTTTCATGCCCAACCAGTCCCAACTTATTGAAAATGATTAGTGTTCAAATGCAATGACCTTCATTTTGTGTTTTGTGTAATACCATATTATGTATATCTTGTTAACACTAATCTTCTGCATTTAAACGACCAGAACATTTGTTGAACCAGAACTTGTACCTTAATTATTCACATCAACACTTTCACCATGTCATTATCTGGGATTCAAGTATGAAATGTGTATTTGTGAGTGTTTAACAACAAACCAAAACCAACATGTATCAAATTTTTCTTTCTAAACTCATTCTTGTTTTTAGTGTTCGATGTTCATTTTTTTGGGTTTCCCCGACGGATAATCCCAATCAGAAACGTCTGATTTACATGGAAAAAGATATACTGTATAGCCTCGTGCTCGAGCTCTTTTTGCAAGAAAGTTAGCATGACGTTACAACTTCGTGGGATATGAACTAAATTAAAAGGTACAAAATTTGTTAAACATATTAAATCAGTCAAGATCCACACTAAAATATAGTCAATCTAGTAGATACATAGTCATAAAAATGAGGCTTGCGCAATCTGTCTCAATCTTTACTGAAAGGAGTCTCCTCTCGCTTAGACACTTATCACCCAAAGCAGTCCATCGAGCTCGACACGAAGAGCCGTAAGCATCCTCTCATACCATAGTAAGCCAATACCGACTCTTAGGTACCACCCTAGTCAACTGACCGATCCATATACACTAGCTACTTATTAGCTAAGAGCCTAAGATGGAGTAGAAACTCAAGTAAACGGTCGAAAGTTCTTAAAACCGATAAAATCAAGTCAAATTTTAATTAACCAAATGTTACAAAATAAAACCCCGATAAAATCAATAAATTTGATTTTGTTTCCAAGAAGTTAAAACCTCAAAAACGTGGAGCGAAAGAAGGAACAAACAGATATTCATAAACCCTAAACCCTCTCCTCCAAGGTTTACAATTTCCACTCTTTACTCTTCTCTCAAAGAGCCTTTCTTGACGAATGATTCTTGTGATGCAAGCCGAATGATCCAGAGACCACATCTCCTTTCCTTGTCCTCAATCGAAACCTTACTAAAGCTTTGCAAATCTGAGACACAACTTCAACAAATCCATGCCCGAATCATTCGTAAAGGTCTTGAACAAGACCAGAATCTCATCTCAATCTTCTTGTCTTCTTCTTCTTCTTCTTCTTCACTTTCTTACTCTTCCTCTGTTTTTAACCGTGTTCCTTATCCTTGTACTAATCTCTGGAACTGTTTCATTAAACAACACTCGAGTAAGTTTCTCTTCTTTGAAACGGTTTCGTTTCTCGTTAGTATGATGAGAACAGGATTAGCTCGACCTGATGAGTTTACTTTCCCTTTGGTTATGAAAGTTTGTTCTAAATACGAACAGGTTCGTGTTGGTTCAAGTGTTCATGGATTAGTTCTAAGAATTGGATGTTATGAGGATTTGGTTGTGTGTACTAGTTTTGTTGATTTCTATGGTAAATGTAAGGATTTATTGAGTGCACGTAAGGTGTTTGGTGAAATGTCTAAGAGAAATGGGATTGCTTGGACTGCGTTGATTGACGCGTATGTGAAATCTGGTGAGTTAGAGGAAGCGAAGAAGATGTTCGATCTTACGCCTGATCGCAATGTGGGATCGTGGAATGCTTTGATTGATGGGTTTGTTAAATCCGGTGATTTGGTTAATGCTAAGAAATTGTTCGATGAAATGCCTGAGAAGGACGTAATTTCGTATACTTCGATGATTGTTGGATATGCGAAAGGCGGTGATATGCGTTCCGCGCAGGTTTTGTTTGAGCAAGCAAGAGATGTTGATGTAAGGGCATGGTCTGCTTTAATATCGGGTTATGCACAGAATGGTCAGCCAAATGAGGCTATAAAGATTTTTGATAGAATGTGTGAGAAGAATGTTAAACCTGATGAGTATACAATGGTGGGTTTGATGTCAGCTTGCTCTCAGATGGGTAGCTTTGAATTATGTGAACAAGTTGATTCGTATCTACACCAACGCATGAATAAGTTTTCTAGTCATTATGTTATACCTGCTTTGATAGACATGAATGCCAAATGTGGCCACATTGACAGAGCAACAAAATTGTTTGAAGATATGCCTCAGCGAGATCTTGTTTCATACTGTTCAATGATGGAAGGAATGGCTATTCATGGATGTGGAGTCGAAGCTGTTCGGTTGTTTGAGAAAATGGTAGATGAAGGTATTGTCCCCGATGAAGTTGCCTTTACAGTAATATTGAAAGTTTGTGGCCAAGCTCAGCTTGTTGAGGATGGGTTAAGATATTTCGACTTAATGCGAAATGAGTATTCGATAGTGGCGTCGACTGATCATTATTCCTGCATTGTGAGTCTTCTGAGCCAGTCAGGAAAGCTTAAAGAGGCTTATGGGCTTATTAAATCCATGCCTGTGGAACCTCATGCTAGTGCATGGGGTGCGCTTTTGGGTGGTTGTAGTGTACATGGGAATAGTGAAATTGCAGAAGTAGTTTCTAGGCGACTATTTGAGATTGAACCGCAGAGTGCTGGTAACTATGTGCTGCTTTCAAATATGTATGCAGCTTTAGACCGGTGGGAGGATGTTGCTCATCTTAGGGACAAAATGAAGGAGAATGGTATTAAAAAGATTTGTGGCCGAAGTTGGATAAGTCAATAAGCACTTGTCATCTAACTGTGTCAATGGAAGACTTTGCTTAACTTAACAAGACCTTCATGCAAAGAAAAACACTAAAGGTAGTTCTATCATTTTGATGTCTTAAAGATATAATCCTTTGTGGTGCTTTTAGGCATGGGAAAAATGAAGCTACGAAAAGTGTGTTTTTATGGTTTAATTTTGTCTAAGTGCTCATTACTTCTCCTTAGGTACTTGACCAAGATTGAAGGGGACAAAGATATCTCTTTCTCAATGGTCTCTAGTTAACAACTTTCTTGTCGTCTGTGAATAGCTGAATATAAAGAATCATCTTTTGTCCTAAGACCATGTACAGTCAAATGTTTAGTCTTTTTGTTCTTTACCATAATTGAATATTGAATCCAAACAATTGTGATTGTTGAACTTCTTACACCACCAATTTGGCACCTTATGTTGGCAATTAGCTGTTTATGATCAAAGTTACAAATGTAAATAGAGATGGCTGATGAAGCATTCAAGGGCTTAGAGCTTCTATCAACAAAGCACTTGGAAACGAAATGGAGCAAAGTGAGGTAAGCAAATCTCATCTTAAGAAAATAGAATCAATTTCTTTACGGGAAATGATGGTACCGAATTCAGATCCGAACCGGTCAGGTTTACAACTTAAATTCCTCTTCAACGCAACAGTCTACAACAACTAGAAAACAAAAATACAACTTATTCAAGGGAATATAGGAAAGTGCGGAATGCATGTTCAGCTACAAAAATACAACGAAAATAATTGATCTAACCACCAATGGACCCAAAAGCAATCACAACAACTACAACTCTTTTTCTCATTTATATTAATTATTTTTCACATACCCATACTTAATTATTTACAACTTCATTTTCAATTCTTTTTAGCCTTTCCCTTAGCCACTATTAACGTGTACCCTTCATATCCCACAAATACAAAATTACAATCAATGAACAATGCTTCCATTCCCCAACTACTACATTTCAACACCAACTCAGTCCGAGAAGAAAAACATAACCAACATAAGAAACAATAGGAGAAAGATGAGATGGCCATCAAAACTCTTCACGGGCGGAGGAGGAGGAGGAGATGATGAGCTGGCGACTGTCAAAGCTGCGGCGTGGGCTTGGTACCAAAGAAACGAAGGAAAACCAATGACTAGAGAATTCGATTTCACAGCAAGAGCCACAAGGACACCTCGACCTTCGCGGTATAAGCTCGAGGCGAACAAGAACATGATCCTCTCCAAGTATAGGGTTTCTAAACCGCACAATGATCCTTTGTTGCGTGTAGATCAAGAAACACAGTTCTCTAGTCTTCTAGACCCTTATGAAATCAGGAGTATATCCAAGAGAATTGATGAGGGTTCTCTACTCGCTAATCGGGCCAGTGTTTCCCGGCATGATCATGGTCATCATAATAATAATGATAAGCTTGAAGATGAGAGTAAGAAGGAGAATGGGTTTGTGAAAAAAGTGAGCATGAGAAATTTGTGGAAAGGAATGATTCTGATGGCTCCAAGGACAGGTTGTAGGAGAAGCGATGACGTGGATCTTGGGGCATATCGGTCTGTCCCAAGAACAATAAAGGTTGCACCAACGATTGTTCCTACGCGAATCAACCGTTGCTAACTTTAGTTATTACTTATTACTTATGAGGCTTCTTCAAATACGTGTTCGAACTTTTCATTGCTTAAAAGTCTTTTTGTTTTGTTTCCTATGACATTGGAGGAGTTATAGAGTTTGTGCATATTTTTTTTAGAGTAACTTCAACAAGTATCAATGGATTCATAAATTAAGGGTTTACATGGTAATAGTATAATCTGGCTAAATTTTGTTGAATTACAGATGGCTGAATTTTCAGTGATTTCTTGCGGAATATGGTAGAATAACTTGAAATGTAAATAATCACGGCTGAATTTAGCTGATAACATTTAATATACTCCAATCAATTATTATGAACATAGGTATGCAAACAAAATTTTAAAAATGTTATATAACTAAATTGGTTAATATTGATGGAAAATAAACTATGGTTTAGCTCCTTTGCGTATAATATTGTATTGTCACTAGAATGCAACAGAACACAAGCAATGCATTTCAAGCTCTCTAATTTTACGTCATTTGATGGTATAAAACTAAACAGTGAAACACTGAACATATTTAATTAGTTATATCCGTAGATGTTGTGTCAGCTAACTTGAGTGCGAGCTTAAAGATTTTGAGGTAATAATTTTTTCCAGAACCAATGTTTCCTCCACAGAAGTGTCATCTCTTCAATTGGAACTCCTTTCGTCTCGGGCAACATGAAGTAGACAAAGATGGTCATCACGAAAACGAAACCCGCAAAGAAAAGGAAAATTCCAAACTTTAGTGCACAAAGGAGATATAGAAAAGCTTGGGAAATAATGAAGGTGAAGAGAAGATTGATAGTAACGGTGATACTCTGCCCCGCAGAGCGGACTTCCAAAGGAAATATTTCACTCGGTATAGTCCAACCAAGCGGACCCCATGACGATCCATATCCTAGAATAAAGAGGCAAAAAAAGATGACCAACATGATTGAATATTCTTTTGATAGCTCTTGGTTGTCTCCAAATTTTAGTCCCAAGATCACCGAGACTATTACCTGTTTTCAAATAAAAATGAGACATTAGATGCATTATGCATTTGTTGTTTGTAAAAAAGTGAAAAAGTAATGATCTCTTTACCTGACAGATGATCATTTGTAATCCGCCAGTGATAAGCAAAGCTCGTCGTCCTATTCTATCGACTAATGCGATGGAAATGAAAGTTGAGAGGACAAGGACAACTCCTACGAGGACTGATGAATAAAGTAAAGAATTTATTCCAAATCCCATCGTAAAGAATAGAACAGGCGAGTAGAAGAGAATACAGTTTACGCCAGTGAGTATCTGAAACATAGGCATGAGAATCGCCATAACCAGCTGAGGCCTGTGGTGTTTCTGTAGAAGGTCTTTAAAAGGAGTCTTGATAGAATTGGCCAACTCGCTGGCATCTACCATGTCTTGAAATTCAGCGTTGACGTTATTCGTTCCTCGTAGTTTCTCTAGAACATGCCGGCCTCTCTCGGTTAGTCCTCTTTCGATTAAGCTGTTTGGAGTCTCGGGAAGGAAATAACCACCAAAGGTCATGAGCAAAGCTGGTAAAGCAGCTGATCCAAGAGAGAGCCTCCAGCCCCAAGGCTTGAGGTTTTGTGTGACGTAACTAATCAAGTTGGCTCCAAAGATCCCAAGTGTAACAGCTAACTGAAACATTATTGTTAGCCCTCCTCTCATATGGGTTGGTGCCACCTCTGATAAATACACAGGAACTGCCTGGAAATATATAATTTTATTTAGCATGAGATTTGAGGTTTCCATAAAAATTAGCATAAAACTTTTATTCATAATTTCGTGGATCTTTAGTTTGTTTATTGATCAGTTAATATCTCTATAAATTAATAATACGATGATATATTGTTAGACTAGAACTGGAAGCAAAATTCGTAACGAGTTCGTAATAATCTCGTAACAAATTATCCACGAATAATTACGAATTTGCTACAACCAATTTTTATAAATTATTCTAGTGATAGTACTGATATTAGTATGTTTATAATATACTCACACTAACAACACTGTCCTCTCACATTACCTGAGTTTCGAATCCGACTCCAAAACCGAGCATGATCCGTCCCAATAAAACCATTGCCAGATTCACAGAACCAGCATTTACAGCAGCTCCAATTAGAAAGAAGATCCCAGCACATATGATACTTGCACGTCGTCCATAGTTCCTCGTGATTGGTGAGGCCACTAGAGAGGCAACCATACCAGCAATATACAATGACGAGTTAAACGCCGCAAGTCCTTGATTGTTGAATTTGCAGTAGTTATTTTCATGAGCATTCCTTTTTTTCTCATACACGTCGTGGAAAAACTCTCTAAGGAATTCATCCATCGACGTAACACCCCCTGTCAAACCAAAAAATTTGAAACATTTTAGACACTTACATATACACTTTTTCTTCTTAACACTAATTAAATTCATGTATTAGCTCGAGGTTCTGGATCAAAACTCATATAAGCTACCACAACATGTAATATTAGTTTCGTCTCAAGTGCCACTCGAACCAACGCGACTACTTAAAAAAACCTTAACTTCTAGATTGGTATTAAAGAGAGATGTTATAGTAGTATGAAAACCTGAAACCCCGATGTCATATCCGAACATGGATCCACCAATAGCTGCAACAAGGCAAGCCATGATGACAAAGCCGGTGACTTTCCCTCGGTATTCCTCTGCCCTCTCAATGGCCATCTTGGCTCTTGCCTTATACTTACTTTTTATGATCTTTGTTTTAATGCAAGTGATAATCTTTTCAAATGTTGCGAGAAAACGAAACAGAGAAAAAGTTACTCTATCATCATCTCCTCATGTTACCCATGATATGTGGCTCTATTCCTTTTATTTTCATGAATTTAGTGTCCACGTAGAGATAGTGTCATTTTGCGTATTGGGAGCTTGAAGTTGTGCTTTGAGTTGACACGAAGTGTTTTCATTTTCGTGTTCTTGTCTTCACGCAATTTGAATGTATTTTCTTAAATACTCCCTTTAGCCCGTGCTTTTAGTTTACGTTGCATCTGTTCTCTTCTTTATATAAAGACAAAGCTTTAGCTTTCCATCGGGTAAAAAGCGATGCGGGACATTTGCAATAGACAAACTGAAAATTTGGGCTTTTCACATTCATCGGATGGGGTTTTGATATTTTATATTTTAAAAAACAAATGGGCCGTGTTTTTTCAAAGTCCGGGTTTATAACTTAATAAAAAAAAAATTATTATATAAACGGGTAAATTAGGGCTTTGTCTCCGGAGTATCTGTGACATCTCTGGCTTATGAACTCCACGGCTGAGTCGTTGTATTATAGTCGTTGGATCTGTATTTCACAAGTTTATCTTTTTAATTATAATTTCAGATGGGAAAAAAAACGGGTTAAGTAATAACGGGAAAAGTAATAAAAAAATTATAATACTTGTTACTTGGTTTGTACTTGCAAGTATTTGGATTTTGATACTTGTTACCCGACTTGTCTTATACAAGTACTTGTATTTTCAAGGCAATTACGAGATAAGTAACGAGTACGGAGCGGGTAACAAGTAATTGTTAAATTATGAGGGGAACTAAAAAAATAAAGGAAAATTTGTTAAATTACTACATTTTGAAATTCAATTTGTTCAAATACCATTTCTACCGCATTAGATTCATAAACTCATTAAAATCTAATCTTCTTACTCAGTGGTTAATGGATTGGATTGGTTTGGATTGATCCATAAAATTTTACCCATTTTGATATCCCTAGTCTCTATACTTTTTTGAACATATTTATTTTCAAATACCAACCATCAGAATCGAAATGGTTGAGAATCACATCATATTTTATGTTCATACAATCTAAATAAGAGAAATAACTCATGTAAATTCAAATCAATTATTTTATATTTACAAATAATTTTTTTTGTCGATAATTACAAAGACTTAATTATTCGTTTCAAACAAAATTAAAATTTCAAGAAAAATATTTGATCAAGAATTAACATTTTAATATTTTTGGTAATAATAAAACATTTTTAAGAGAGAGAAAAAAACCCAAGAAACGTGATAAAAAAAAAGGGGAAATGACATAAAAAACCTTCAAACTAGAGACCACTAGCACTTTAAACCTCGAAAGTATTTCACTAACACTATAAACCTTCAAACTAAATATATTAACATATAAAACCCTTAAACTAGATTTTGAGTACATTCCGTTAAAACTTTTAACGGAACTGTTCATATTCCGTTAAAATAAACTGACGTGGCATTAAACTTATTTTTTTATAGATAAAATTAATTTTAAATTATTATTTTATTATTTATTATATAACTAATAAAAATAAATTTAAAATTGAAAAACCAAATGATCTTCTTCTTCCTGTCATCAAAATCGATCTATATGTCTTCTTCATCTTTTCATTATCTGTTTAACTAGGTTTAGTTCATCAATGATTCAAGCATTAATTTGATCGATTTGCTTCGAGTCGGGGTTTTTTGTTCATTACAGATTTTTCTTAACTAAATAAAAAATCCAATTTTGTTTGATTTCATCAACACTATTTCTAGATCTACTCCTGTTCATTTCCATTCCAAATTTGTAATCCCTTCTCCAACAAAGCTAATAGATCTCTTCTCCAACAACACTTAATTCATCAACGATGTACCAAATTTGTAGACTCATATCCTTTCGCACACGTCTTTGCTTCGAGACCAAATCTTCTCCAATTGAACATGAAATCACATATAATTCCCACTCGTTTCACTGAAATCCACGCCAAAATTTAGGCAAGATCAACGATAAGCAAAAGGAAAGAGGAAGAAGAAGTGAAAGAGGAAGACGATGGTCTGAGAAACGAAAGGAACGAAGTTTAATGTCACATCAGCTTATTTTAACAGAATATAAACAGTTCCATTAAAAGTTTTAACGGAATGTATTCAAATTCTAGTTTAAAGGTTTTTTATGTTAATATATTTAGTTTGAAAGTTTATAGTGTCAGCGAAAAACTTTCGAGGTTTAAAGTGCTAGTGGTCTCTACTTTAAAGGTTTTTTATACCATTTTCCCTATAAAAAAAAAGCTGGGATTTGGTATTAGAAGGTACAAATAAACAGTAACTGAAAAATCAAGTAAAAGGTACAAAAAAACAGTAATTTAGAATACTTCCATATCCATTTACCACAATTCTCTAGTCACTCTAGTCAATGGTCATCACCATTTACGACTATTCTCTAGTCACTTTAGTCAATGGTCATCACCATTTACGACTATTCTCTAGTCACTTTAGTCAATGGTCATCACCATTACCATTATTCTCTAGATTTAGAATTAATTCCCATAAAGGTTTCCAAAAAAATTTCATATATATACCTCGGTGTATATTAGAACCAATATCTTATCTCCTCTATCACGGCAAATCCCTATGATTGGGATGATTTACAATATGTCTTTATATTATAGTTTTGGTAAGTAGATACGATCATATAAAGTTGTAGGCTCTTCTTCTTTCAATAAGATATACACAAATTCACATAACTCTTCTTCTCCTTCTCTCTGTTTCAGTGCATCGATTAATCAAACGATGTATCGTCTCTCGTACTTATTGTTTGTCATGGCATTTTGTATTGGGTTGGGTGACACAAAATTATTTGGTGAAAACTACTTATATTTTATGAACGATCTTGCTCCCGGCTACAATTTTCACATTGCTTGTAAATTCAATAAAGAGAATCCACAAGTCATTTCTTTGTATTCTGGAGAAACCTACTCTTTCAAATTTCATGATAAATTCGACAGGAAAACCATCATTGATTGTACCTTCTTCAGGTCATTAGGACCTCGCAAAGATGATGTAACATTTAGAGCATATGATGGCGCATTGGATCATGGTAAGAAGAATTTTCGGAAGTCATTTGAAGATGGAGTTTATTTAAAACATGGTAAAGAAGCCTACAAATTAAAATATCTATGGATCTAATATGTTTTTAATAGTGGGCATGAAAAAAAGCTGTTACCTA
Organism: Arabis alpina; assembly: GCA_900128785.1. NCBI lineage: Eukaryota > Viridiplantae > Streptophyta > Magnoliopsida > Brassicales > Brassicaceae > Arabis > Arabis alpina. The sequence goes on along the minus strand of LT669793.1, from coordinate 28,269,259 downwards.
GATGAATTACTTCATCTTTGTTATAACTTGCAATATCATATATTATGTTATTGAAATGGATACTTATTGAATAAAAGATTGCAATCATATTTATTGTTTATGTGACACTAGTGGATTTAGAAAGGAGAATTAGGTGGAATAATATGTTTTGACATATAAATTAATAAAGTAACATGTGCAATTGGAAAATTGGGTAACTAACAAAGAGAAAAATTAAATTTGACTAATTTACCAAAAATAAATTCAATTAATGCTGTCAATTTTCACAACACTTAATGATAATGTTGTCAAATTTCATCACATTTAATGTTAATTTATTTGTAATAAATAAAAAATACTAATTTCATCTAGAAATAAATTTAAAATTGACATATATAAAAAATATTTTATTGAAATAACATTTCTTTTTCTTTCTTCTACATTATACGTTTACTTAAAATAGCCATAATTTTTTTACTTTTCAAAATAATGAATTATTGTTTGTATAAATAAATTATATAGTTAACTATATCACAAATTGAAAACTACTGATATAAATAGTAAACTAACTACTTGCTTGATATAATGAATTTCACACCAAAATTGCGTAATAATGAACTATTTATGACTATATTTGACTATATATAATAATGAATTATTGTTGAATATAACAAGTATAGTTGATTGTTTGTGAATAAAGTTAACTATATAAATGATTAATATTTATTTGTAGCTAACTAGTACACATGGATATAGTTATATATATACAGTATATAATAGTGAACTATTTTATGCGTAAATATAGTTTGTGAAAAAATTAACTATATACATAATATATTTATAATTTTTAATTTGTGATATAGTTCACTATATAATTCATTCATTGAGTAAACGTATAATGTAGAAAAAAGAAAAAAGAAATGTTTTCTTTATGTCAATTTTAAATTTAAAAAAATAATTTCTTTTTATATATGACAACATCAAATTTATTTTAAAAAAAATTAAATGTGATAATTACTACAAGGAAAATTTACATTAAATTTGCATTAAATGTGATAATTTTGATTGAATGTATAGAAGGATATAATCATTTAATTTTATTTCTCTTTGTTACTTACTAAATTTCCATATTACACATGCTACTTTATTAATTAATATGCTCAAACCTATTATTCTACTAATTAACCCATTTAGAAATTCTATATACGGTATATTAGTTTGGAAAACATAGGTACAAATAATTATATGTGTCGATCAAAGACGAATTATTAATCAAAACAGTCAAATTAATTTTATATATCATGGTAGAAAACTATAAATGTTTACATATTTTCATTAATTTTAAATCAAACTAAAATCTAATTACCTTTGGTAATATTAAAATTAACTTTTGGTAATAATAAAGCATTTTTAAGAAAAAGGAAAGAAACGTTACCAAAATTTGTATAGACACAAGAATCATGCTCACTCCTTATGAAACCTTGAAGCTTCATGACTTGATCAAACTTTTTGTTCCACTGTCTAGGTGATTGTTTCAATCCATACACTGACTTCTTGAAAAGCAGACATACTCAAAATGCTCTTCATCTTCATTCTATATTAATTTACAAAACACAAGTAAAACAAATTTAAATTTAAATTAATTTTACATATTATAGCGAAAATTTCTATGTATTATTATTTTCATTAGTTTTTAACACGAGCTTACGAATACATGTATTAAAAACTTAAAACCAACTAAAACGTAACATATTGTTTCAATCCATACAGTGACTTCTTGAGAAGCAGACATACTCAAAATGCTCTTCATCTTCATTCTATATTAATTTACAAAACACAAGTAAAACAAATTTAAATTCTAATTAATTTTACATATTATAGTGAAAATTTCTATGTATTATTATTTTCATTAGTTTTTAACACGAGCTTACGAGTACATGTATTAAAAACTTAAAATCAACTAAAACGTAACATTTTAATATTTTGAAATATAATATAACATAATGTTTTAAAATCATTTACCGATGTCAATTACTTTAAACGTGTATTAATGTCCTTTTCAATACCAAATTTGAAAATATGATGGATCAGACAAGTATTTTCTTTTAATATCGCTTAATTGTATCCATGTTACTCTAATTATAGTCCAACTTTTGTTATAACACACAATTTTTACAATTTTTAGAAAATATGTTAAATTTATTCACATTGGTGAACTGCCAAATTTTACAGAGCGATAAAGGGAACTGCCAAATTCTGCAGAGCGACGAGGTGAACTATGTTTGCCGACTAAAAAAACTGCCAAGTTCTACAGAGCGACGAGGTAAACCATGTTTAACGACGAGATGAACCCTGTTTGATGACGAGGAACCCTACTTAGTGACGAGGTGCCGAGGTCAACTCTGCAACAACATGACGAAATCGCAGAAAAGCTCGCAAGTCATTTGAAGATGGAGTTTATTTCAGGCCCATGATGATATCAAGATCATACACAAAATGACGGCGTGACAACATGGACCAAGCTTACCGTGTTACTTAATGGGCCGATCCCGACGACGAAGCGTAGCCGTGTTCAGCGAAAAGAAATTCCGGAGAAAAAAGAATGCTTCATGATCTCTTCGCCGATTGAGATACCCGACTTAGTCTACTATAAATACTTTTGTATTTTCCTTGAAAAAGGATCTATAACTTTTACTAAGCAAATATTTGTACTTCACGCAATATCAATAAAAAACCTAAATTTCATATATTTGTTACGGTAATTCCGCGACCTAGAATTTTCTATCTCCGGTAAGCCCTTGACAAATTTAAATGTTGAGTTTGGACTCCCACAATTTTCTTACCTGCCCCGCTCCCCTCCCCCTCGGGTCTATTACCTCGGATTATTGATCATTTCCCACTAAATTCTAGGACTTAGTTATTTGTTTCCACTAAAGCGTTACTCCATGTCACCTCCTTCAAAGATACATATCTAAACAGATAAACAAATTGATGAACTTCTAAGCACTTAGAAACGTAATTGGCGGCCGAGACAGGGTGGTGTGTGTGTGCAAGTGTCAGTATGAAAAGATAGGATCAATTATTTGTAATATCCTAAATTGCAAACTAATAAGTATATTGAATCCTATTCTTATCTAAATAAAGATTCAGATTATTTGCTTGACTCTAAAAGTTCAACAAATGTCCATTTTTTCGATTAACCATCATAATCGGATACAATTTTGTAATCATACGCACGACTGCACACAAATCTTTAAAACCTTTGTCTCACGGTTTTAATCCGCTACACTCCGTTTTACTGAAACCCACTCTCCTATTGGTCAGATCAAACTCAACCCATAGATTTTGTTGATGAACGTTCCCAATTATATTACTTGCTGCACCTAACATGCTTGACCTTCCAATCCCAACACAATGAATCCCACCTCCAACGTTAACAAGAACTCTCTCTTTCACAACGACTATCTCAACTCCACTCCCAAACTCAAACACAAGATCTCCTATCAACCGTCCGATCTCCATTGGATTGTTTCCATCGAAACACATGTCAGCTGTTGCACCGTACATGTAACCCTTCTTTAATCTATGCCCCACAAGCTTCACTATTTCTTCCTTCACTTTATCATACGCCACGTCAACCAAATACGTGAACTCAGAACCCGAATCAATCATGGTTTGACCCGACCCGCCAGCATCGGGTCTAAAAACAGAAGACGAGATATTCAATCTCTTTTGTCCGATTTTGATACCTTGCAAAGGTACTGTATAAGCTAGTGGGTCTAGATTTGGCATACGTTGACTTTCAGTAAAAGTCAACAGCGACACGTATTTAAATCCGCTAAAATTCGGGTTATCCCCGAGGTAAAACGACCCGGGTTGGTCCGACCGGGTCGGAATACAATACGAGAATTTTGAAACTTTGGCTTGTGAAACAAAAGAAAGACGACCAAGATTCATACCCAAAATACCCTTATTATCTGAAGACTCAGTAGCGCAACCAAGGATCAAAGGAGGGGTGATTTGGTTATTTGAGAAAGTGAACTTTTCTTTGACGAGTTTGCCCTCAGTGAATGTTCCATCAGCGTAGAAGTAAGAATAGTGACATAGTTTGTTTGTGTCGCAAGAAGTGGGAAGTGTAAAATCAGGAATTCGAGGTTTACAAAGAGGATGAGAGCAAAGCAAGTTAGAGAAAGACGATGACGACGACGGATCAAACGACGTCGTTGTAGGTTTCTTGTTCTTGGTATTGCATTGAATCCATGAGAGTTGACTTCCAGTGTCAAGAACAAGCTCTTGAGGTTGAGATGGTGTTCCGATTGGTAAAGAGATAATAAGAGCCACTGAGTATTTGAAATTTGATCGGAAACTAATCGGAGAAGGAGATGAGAGGAGGGAGGATTGGAAGAAAGAGGAGTTTGTGGTTGGAGTGCGACGGAGAGGAAAGTGGAGAGAGTAAGAGGATGATAAAGAAAGTGAGTTACATAGGAAAATGTAGACAAGTGTTAAGACGAGAGACATTTTTTAAAGAGAGTCAGATTATGCATGATTGGTTAGTGAGTATGGTATATATACAACGCACGGGCACGAACATTAAAAAAAGGAGAGGATGGAAATGGAGGGAGATTGTGCAACTAATTTAAAGTGGTTAGATAATATGATTTTTTTAGTGCAAGCAATAGCTAATATGATAAGGTCTATTTTTCGTTTGTTTTTGTATATTTTTGGTGCAAACTACTCTTTATGTCGGTTGGCGATTCATGGATAAGGAGATATTACTAATTTTTCTTTCGCTTTTTTTGATTTACCAAAAGTTTCGTTTAAATTTTGACAAATAATTAGGTGAATAGATGTCAATTTTGAGGTTTCAACTCAGCACCTACGTTTTAACTCTTGATCGGAAGGATTTCAAACCAGCTCCAAATAAAAGCTAACTCAAATAGCTATCTTGTCTCAAAATTTCATTTCATTCCAATCAAGTGAAGGCTTTTAAATATCACCAAGTTTCCAAAACAAAAAACTCAAAAAAGAATTTGTGCCGGACTGATCGTATTCTCTCGTCCCGAATAATCAAAGAATATATGACGCGTTGATGTAAGTGTTTGGTGATGCAATTTTTCCTTTTAAGAAAATTTAGGAATAAGTCGACCAAACTGAAAATTAAGTCGACGAACATAAAAAAAATAAGTCAGTAGTTTAAATAAATCAATAGAGCAAACAATCAACGAAGAAAATATAAATCAACTTACTTAATTATAATTTTAGTTGGAAAAATTATGATTAATTAACCATATAGTTTTTTTTGTTTTAAAAAATAAATATGAGTTGTTAATAAATTGAACTTAATTTTAAAATTTACACTAAACAATTTTTAATTATCAACATATTTTATATGATAATTTGTTCAATATTAAGGGTAGTTTTCCAATTTTGTAAAAATTGGTATACTTTTCCAGTGTTCAACAAGTTATAGGATATACAATCCAATTTTCTCAAAAAAAATCAAGAATATATGATGTAAGTGTTTGTTGATGCAATTTTTCCTTTTCAGAAAGTTTAGGATGCTTTAGAGTTTTGAATATATATTTGGTTCTTTACATTAATAGTATAGATTAGAGGAGAGTAACCAACCACACTATGGATGATGGATCCAACGAAAACATCTTTGTTGGCTTTTGGAATCAACTATTAATAATTGTTTCATTTTTAAAACGAAAATAATACTAAAGAATATAGTGTTTATTGTTAATCATTTGAGAAAACCATACAGTAGAATGACTAAAGGATGTGTGCGGTTTCATAGTTTAGATAAAACCACAGTGAGCGAAGCCATAGTCTAGATTAGACCATAGTGAGAGAAACAATAAGCAAAGTTTCTTCACGAGACTATGTCAAATCTATCTTAATATGAACCAAACCATGTATAATTGATGTTCAATGGGTTCTTGACTTGTCTTTTCGCCATAGAAATCTTGCTCTGCTTTCTTCAGCACGCATGAAACTTTTTCAAAGAACTCTGCTTCTCTTTCTTTCACTTCCTCAAGAGTCTTAGCCTCATGTTCATCCGCCTATTATATTTATCGTACCTCAAAATGTAACAAACCCGACAAAATCGATGAACTCATGCAATGATTTGATGCTATTATGATTAAGCAAAACCAAACCTCTTTAAACTTCAAAAGGATCAAGTTCGAGACTGATGCTGGCTTCTTTGCATCCCATCTGATTAATTATAGACATTATGAGACCGAGAATTTTATCTTTTATTTTATTGTATTTAAGTTGATGAATCGAACATACCTTATGACTTACGAGCATCAACTAGTTCATGGCTCGCCACATTCCTCTTCCAACATCTTTTGTAGCATGATCTCTAGCACTTCGTCCGTGCCACAACTCTTTGACTATGTAGATCACTTCCCAACGGACCTACAGAAAATTGAAGGAGCACAACTTTTAATTATTTCCATGAAATGAACCAGAGTTTAGAGCATTTCTCAAAAATCTGCCTTTAACTTCACAAGCAGTACTTTCAAGTCCCACACGAGTCTTAGGTTCAATCAGTATTTTTCTTAAAAAGTTAATTATAGCGATAACTGTGTCACTTCATTGTTTCAAAAATGAAACTAAGATTTCAAAATAAATATTTGACCAAGAATTACATTTTTAATCTTTTTGGTAATAATAAAGCATTTTTAAGGAAAAAAACGCAACAAACGTTATTAAAAAAAAGGATTTAGTATAGTTTCTTAACTTATTAATGCAAAATCTATTTCAAAAGTCAAAGAAGCTATAATTAGAATACTTCCTATTAGGAAAGGATATATATAAATCCTAGATTTGATATTATCACCATATGGAAATATGGTAGAATAGAAAATATAGTAAATTGCATAAAATCAATCAAACCAAGTCAATACAAATTATTTTATAGCCTTTACTAATACTTCCATATTGAATGACGAACCAAAAGTTTCGTCAATGATTATCACCATTTACCATTATTCTCTAGATTTAGAATCAGTTTCCATAAAGGTTTTATTTTTATTTTCATATATATACACCGGCATAGTTTATTTTAGAGACACATTGTCTTTATACCAAAAAAAAAAAAAAAACTACATCGACTAATCAAACGATGTATCGCCTCTCGTATCTATTGTTTGTCATGGCATTGTGTATTGGGTTGGGTAACGCAAAATTATTTGGGCAAAACTATTTATATTTTACGAATTCTCTTCCCAACTACAATATTCACATTGCTTGTAAATTCAATGGAAAATATCTAGACGTCATTTCTTTGGATTTTGGAAAAACCTACCCTTACAAATTTCGGAATAAACTCGCGAAGAACATCATTGATTGTACCTTATTGAGGTTAGGACTTCACGAAGCTGTTGCAACGATTAGGGCATATGAAGGTGGCGCATTTGTTTCTGGTAAGAAGAACTTTTGGATTGCTAGAGAAGATGGAATTTATTTCACACATGGTAAAGAAGCTCCCATATTAGAGTATACATGGACCTAATATGTTTTCGATAGAGCTGATTTCATCTTTGTTATAACTTCAATTTCATGTATTATATTATTGAAATAATGGATACCTATTGAATAAAAGATTGCAATCACATTTAGTGTTCATGTGACTATTAGTGGATTTAGAAATCATATATCCTCTATATATTGACCAAAAAAATATATTTCTATATATATTAATTTAAAGACATAGTCAAACCTCTATAAATTAATACCCACTATAAATTAATAAATTTTTCCAGTTAGTGTAAAATTTTAAAATTGGCAAAATTCGATAAGATAATAACGTTTTTAAACTCTTATATAAAATATGGTCCCAACAATTAAAAAAATAATATAAATATTATGCGCATATATATATATATATTTTAGTAAATGTATAATTTTTGTGTTGTATAATTTAGTAAGTGAAAATCTTGTTGGAACTAATCTCTAAATGTCTTTATTGCCGTAAAAATTAATGGTGTTGTCTTGATCTTCATCGAGTTCAAGAGTTCTTGATAGAGGTGATAATTGTAGTCTTATGATTAAATAATTTCAAAAGTATTGTTATCGCATTTTCAAGTTCATCTTCAATATCAATAATTGTAGGGCATATTTTTTTAATTCATATGGATAGCTAGTTTTTTATTTTTTTTTGGTCGAAATTTCATATGGATAGCTAAGTAGGGCTATTAACGTTAGTCTTATTTCGAAAATCGAAATTATTAAAAATGTATTACTTTATAAAATTTGTAATACTTTCAATTTGGATACTATATTTAAAAATATAATTGATCAGACAATTATTTTCTTTGATATTGCTTAATTGTATTAATTTTATTTAAAGTTGAGCTTTTGTTATAGCATACAAATTTTTAATTAAAATATTTTTACAAGTTTTAGAGAGAACATGATAGATTTATTGACATAGGTGAAATCCGAAGTGTTCAATACAAAATAAATTAAAAAAAAAATGTTAATGTTTGAATTTCAAAAATCATCAATTTCACTCTTTATCGTTACATTAAGCCACAAAATCAAAATTCAAGAATATATGAAGCGTTTATGCAATTTTTCCCTTTAAGAAAGTTTAGGATACTTTTGAGTTTTAAATACATTTTGTTTCTTTACATTTATAAAATAGATAGATTAGAGGAAAGTGCGCCAATTACACCATGGATCCGACGAAAACATCTTTGTTAGCTTTGGAATCAACTATTAATGATGGTTTAATCTAAAAAACGAGAATAATACTAAAGAATAGAGTGTTAATTGTTAATCATTTGAGAAAACCATACATTGTAATGACTAAAGGAGAAGCCATAGTCTAGATTAGACCATATTGAGAGAAACAATAAGCAAAGCTTCTTCAAGAGACTATGTCAAATCTATCTTAATGTGAAACAAACCATGTGTGATTGATGTTCAATGGGTTCTTGTCCTCTAGCCATAGAAATCTTGCTCTGCCTTCTTCAGGGCGCATGAAACTTTTTCAAAGAACTCTGCTTCTTTTTCTTTAACTTCCTCAAGAGTCATAGCCTCATGTTCATCCGCCTATTATATATATATCATACCTCAAAATGTAACAAACCCGGCAAAATCGATGAACTCATGCAATGATTTGAAGCTATTATAATTATGTAAAAACAAACCTCTTTAAACTTCAAAAGGATCAAGTTCGAGACTGATGCTGGCTTCTTTGCATCCCATCTGATTAATCATACATTCACATTATGAGACCGAGAAGGCGAGAATTTTAACTCTTTTTTTAAAGTCGGATTTCAGTTGTTGAATCGAACATACCTTACGAGCATCAACTCGTTCATGGCTCGCCACATTCCTCTTCCAACATCTTTTGCAGCATGATCTCTAGCACTTCGTCCGTGCCACAACTCTTTGACTATGTACATCACTTCCTCAACATCCACCTACAAGAAACAAAAGGAGAACAAATTTTAATCATTTCCAAGAAATGAACCTGAGTTTAGAGCATTTCTCAAGAATCTGCCTTCAACTTGACAAGCAGTTTCAAGTGCCATACGCTACTTAGTCACCGTTTCTCTTTCAATCAGTATATTAACACTGAGACCAATCTGAATACCTGGACTTCTGCAGATGTTCCATAAACTGTCTCCTCATGTTCAATGAGGCGTTGATGAAGCGTTCGGTAATGATCCAAATCTAGATTCACGATAGGTTCCATTTGAACTTGCACACCTGCAAGTTGTGTAATGACATAGGAGGCCATGATTTGTCCAAAAATAGCCGGGATGGTTCCGAGAACAGGAATTATCCGGACACGAAAGCCAGGAACCACCTGAAAATCACAAACAAGAAGATCAATGACTAATGTAAAGATTGGATGTATATGTTCAATGTTTCAAGATCTGATATCAGTTACCTGATAATCTGAAGGATTCTCGTCTTCCCCATTCGGCCCCTTAAAGGGAAGCAACTTCACTTTTGGTTTTTCCAAGGAAAACACAACAGGAATGCCTCCTTCAATGCTGTGTTCTCTTCTCAATCTGTGCCTTACCTGAAAAGTGAAGAACCATGTAGGAGATCTTAAGTGAGCAGTAATAGTACTGAGATCAATTCTGTATGTATATCCATTTCATGAATGCTTAAGTGAGAGTTAGAAGTATTACAGATCGAGATAATGGGTCAATCGTCGACTCTCTAATATCAGCCACTCTGATTCTTGTTGGGTCAGCTCTAGCACCCGCACCAGTTGCAGATAGAACTTTCAAACCCCTCTTAACACATGCAGCCAAAAGCCCCACCTAATATTATTTTGAAATGAGCCAATTATATTTACCAGTGTGCATCACAAAGCTCTATATTGGAATTACACGGATCAATTCAAGTCAGTAAAGAAGAAGATACCTTTGTATCAATATTGTCAATGCAGTCCAAAACGAAATCTGGATTGCCTGAAAGAATTTCTTCTTCAGACGATGCGTCATACAACATCACCTTAGCTTCTACATGGCATTCAGGAAATATCGAAGAGAAATGCTTCTTGATACATACAGCTTTTGGAATACCAACATCTGCTCGTGTTGCAACAGCGTGTCGATTTAACGATGAAAGTGACACCTTCTCAAGTAATCAAGAACAAGTATCAAAATTCTGTATGCAAATTTGTGTGAAACAAACAGATTATATAACACACAATATACCTGGTCAAAATCAACAAGGAGGAGTTTACCAACACCTGATCTTAAGAGCATAGATGCAGCATGACTACCTACACCTCCAAGTCCAATGACTACAACATATGATCCAGTTACTTTACGTTGAGATTCAAGATCGAAAAACTGAATATTCCTAAACCATAAAAGCCAAAATCAAAATAGCATCAGGTAAAGTCATTACATAAACAACATAGTGACACTAAACTCAAAAGGTACCTTACCTAGTTAAATGTTCAGAAACAATTTCATCATTCAAAAGATCCTGACCAATTGCTGTAGTAGTAACTGAGTTTGTTTCAGATTCTGCAAAAAAACATGTATATGTAATTGGAACCAAACAAAAAACTAAACTTTCCTCTTCTTCGTTGTATAATCAAAAAGTACCTAAGAGTTTAGTTTCTGGGTTTTCATCACGGTGCTTTAGTGAGTTCCTGTAATGGAGAAAAACACGAAATTTCAATTTTGAAATTGGGAGTAAAGATAATGGGAAGGGAGCGAGATGGTAAAAGGGTTTTTGCCTGGAGAGAAGTTTGAGAAGAGCGACGGTGGAGAATGATCCGATTAGAGTTCCGGCTCCGACCAGACTCAAGTACTTAAGTTTCTCTTCCATTACCGTTGTTTTCCCAGCGAAGATACGAATCGAATCAAAAGGGTATTTGAAATAAAGAGTTTTATGATGGGTTTAGGGTTTTTGGTTTATTTTACAGATAAATTATTGGTATCGATTATTTTTACCCAAATTCGTGTCTGTTTTTTCTCTCTTGATTTCATACCCCTATTCTCTCAATTACTTTTTTTTTTTGAGCTAAAATCTTATTATATAAAGTTTGATGCGTCAAACATAATAATACACAAGATCGTGACACGTGTCAACCGGTTGATAAGATTTTGACACGTATTGAAACGACCCAACCCGTTTTTTTTTTTTTTTAAAACAATAAACCCTTGGTCTCGGACTAGCATTCCCATAAATGTTATCCTCAACAACCAAGCAACATGCACAGACAACCATACAACAGCGGATAACCAAATAAATCATTCCATAAAACTAAACCAGTTCAATTCAAATTCCGATACAATAAACCAACAACCTAGCGGAGTTCTAAAACAGAATATAACAATAAACCACACAGCACAAAACCGAGACCCTATATCATCTCCCTCTTCGTTGCCATGATTCCACGATCACAATTTGCCTTTACCTGCATCACATGGATAAAAGAGATGCTTGAGTATTATCACAAATACCCAGTGAGACGGTCCTCCCATCTACGACTGCGCACACAGACGCGATGGATCCGCTCAGGCAAACACGCATCAAACAACACACAAAACAAACACAACAACACGGCTCAACCACAGCCCAGCAGGCGGCCTGTCGATCGACACTACCACTAGGTGTCGATCGACACACCTGTTCAGACCTGTCGATCGACACACCCACGGTGCCTGTCGATCGACAGCTCAACTGGAACCTGTCGATCGACACACCCACGGTGCCTGTCGATCGACAGCTCCACAGGACCCTGTCGATCGACACAACCTCTAGGTGTCGATCGACAGCTCTCGTGTGACCCCTGTCGATCGACACACATAGGTGCTGTCGATCGACAGGCCGTCGCAGATTCATAGGAGATCGATCAATTATCCTCTCGGATCGATTCCTCCTCTGCGATAACACGAAACCTGCACAACGAACACAATCCAACAATCCATACACCACAAAACACACAGAAACAACATCAATCATCACAATCAACCAGTTTTAACCTACCACCATACAACTCTAACGAATCCACCGGCCCAGAAGCCATGGTCACGCACTCACCTCGAGTTAATTTGGAAAGAAAACGGTAGAGCTGAGGCTAGACACGAATCCACGACAATCTCCACAAGAAATCTCCTCCAAAACTCTCAAGAACGAAACCCTAATTCTCAAAAACTCACAGGAAACAGAGAACTCCTCTCAAACTCTGTCTGCTGCGTTTTTGGGACTTGGTTCGCTCAAATGCGGCCAAAAACCCTTATATACGAAGCCCTAGGGTTTACCCAAACCGGCCCGGTCCAATTGAAAGACTTAAATCGAACCAGAAAACCAGCCAATTCGAGCACCTGTCGATCGACAACTACTAGGTATGTCGATCGACAACTACTAGGTATGTCGATCGACAGCCTTTAAGAGCCCTGTCGATCGACAGACCACAAGTGTGTCGATCGACAGCCCCTCCATTTTACCAAAAAAATGGTTTACGGGCGTCACAATTCTCCCCCACTAAAACTGGATTCGTCCTCGAATCCTCT